>JBBBVT010000017.1:4407366-4417410 GCA_037177035.1 Craterocephalus eyresii | reverse complement strand
CCACGAGTCTTGCTGGTGACAGACTGTGGCAAAGCTACGGGGCGCAACAGTTGGATCTGCAGGGGGTTCGTCTTTGAGACGTTCAGGTGTTCATAAAAATATTGGAATTTATAACTACTGATAGTAAACGGCAACAAATGAAGACTGAATAACTTAATGGACAGAACAGTAACAGAAATACAGCCAATAATGGCAAGTGGAATCATTAACAATTTAACTCCGTTACATTAGCATTATGTTTTCAAGCCCATCCCATTTACCCCTTGCCAGGAAGGAGAAGTTAATGCTTCTGCTAGTTTAGTTTAGTTAGTTTTCTTGCTTGTAAAAATAAATTTTCTTGCTGTGAACTTAATCAACTGTTAAATCAAAGGAAACTGATTTAAGTAGAAAAACTTGTGTCACACATGCTAATGAACTTCCAACATGTAAAACCATGTGATAGATGCTAGTTGAAGTTTAGCCTGAATTGTCAGAGATGATGTTTTTTCTAAAATAGCCGCTGAGGGGTAAAGTGAGACAAATGGTTTGGGGTAAAGTGAGACAGGCATGGAAAAAGCAGAAAGGGGAGAACTGAAAAATAAAGCACCCAAGGGATTTCCCTGGGTGGCTTTATTCCTGCTCATCATTCCTGCTCATCTCTTTCATGCCCTCCCCCTCCGATTTAACTGTCTTTCGGCGGCTGCGAGTATGACTTCATTTCGAATCACACTCGATGGTGAAGGGGTAGAGTGTAGGGGGCGGTTTGGGACTGGGCCTCAGTCTAACCAGCCTAAGGACAGGTGTGAGCCCTCTGGAGGACAAAAGCGGAGGTAATACACCAACAAGGACCCGAGAAGGTAGTTGCACTTCACAGAGCCTTGAGCACAGTGGCCAATATAGAATAAATTCACACTGGTGTCCGTGAAAACAACAAAAAACATCAAAACACATCAAAAACACTGAGGCTTAAAAAAAAAAATCTCCCTGTCCCCCCGATGAAGAGCTTGACAAAAAGAGCTCTGATGATGATAAAAGTGATCCTTAAAACACAGATCTGAACGTGGGTGACTTTGTCCTTGACGACTTTACAACCAAATACAGGAGTGTCCATTATATAGGCACTGTTGAGAAAGCTGAAGATGATGAAATACTTAGACAATTCCTTGGAAGAATCCATGAAAATGAGAAAGATTGGCAGATAAAACTATAAGACAGGGATGCACCGAAATTAAAATTCTTGCCCAAAATCGAAAACAGAAAATGAGGAAACCAAAGCCAAAAAACATCCACAGGTCAAGCCTGATGGCCACATTTTATACTCCTGCATTCCAGCACCTGTTTCATTTGTGTTGGTTCACTGATGAAAGTCCTTCGGCCAAAAACAGAAAATGCACTTTTGGGCAGTTTTCAGTGGCCAAATTTTTCGGTGCATCCCTGCCTTAAAAGAAACTGATGTGACACAAAAAGAAGCTAAGAAGCTGCCTCATGGACTGGGCTGGAGGAACCACATGTAAAGACAAACTCTTCACCAGCTCACCAACCAACTGGTTCACTTTACCACTTTTGATTTCTTTTGTCTTTACCCCAGTACTGGGGTAAAGTGAGACCAAGACCACGTGTTTTTTTAAAAACAATGATATTTTCCTTGCTTTTTGTCCTGAAGACATTCTGATCATTTCCATAGCTAGGAAACATCCTGAATTAATGATTAATGTGTAAATTTCAAATGTAAAAACTGTATCACATTACCCCGCTCTCCCCCTAAAACTGTTTGAAGAAGATCGTACAGCTTTTGAAAGAACTACAGTACAACAAGCTACAGCTACAACTGAGATTTACCAGGAGTCTAAGTTGTGGTTATGTCCCACCCACACAACTTAAGCTGTAAGTACTAGTTGCTGATGGATCTCAGCTTTCTTAATAGAAATTAAATGAATCAGAGGATGTAATTTGAATCAAAGGTAATTCAAGTGCACGGCTCATAAAAAAAATCCTGAAGCAAAATGACATGGCTGCCTCAAAAGGAGCATAAAATCAAATATATTGCTCTACATCAGAATCATTTTAGTGTCTCCAGGAGCAAATAAAATGAAAAGATTGAATTTTTATGTACTACTCCCAACATAAAATGTCCTTATGAATCGTTTCTTCAAGACTCAATCTTATAAGTAAGATCTCCATTTTGTGCACGGCGGAGCATATCATGTTGTATGTAATGTGTACGTATAAATGAAGATAAACATATGGTTTATCACTTGACTGCAAAGTACAAGTTTCTGTCTGTCTAAGCCTGCACCAAGTGTAAAATTTATTGCCTTGCATTACTCATCCATCATGCATGAACCATCTGTCTGGGGATTCATTCCACTTTTTCCCCCTTGCTTCTCAAATGTATTGTCTCTGTTTCACTGTCTGTCTTCCTCACACTGAAAGGCTGTCTTTTTATTATCAGGATTCTGCGGCTGATCAGGTGACAGGGTGTACACCGTGTCAGATTAGTAAGTCTGCCATATTATCCAGAAATGTGTGGGAAAGTACAAAGCCTTGTCAAGTGCCAGAGAGGTGCACTGTATAATCTCTCTGAACAAACTCTGCCACAGGACACAGCAGCTTTTTTTTTTTTTTGAATTTTTTTAATTTTATTTTTCAATATCCTTTTTTTCTTTATAATGCTGCAAAATCAGAGAATAACTACAGTCAGATTTGGCTGCTACTGTTTAGTACACATAAAGGACCGCATAAAAGTCCAATCATGATCCCAGCGATTACAAAGGACTACTCCTTTTAAAGGAAAACAGAATATCACAAAGAGGCAACAAAATAGCACCGAGTCGAACGTCTCTCAGCCTCATCTTACTGGGAACTCTTATTAGGCAAATCCTTCCTGTGGGAGGGAGAGAACCGATTTAGATTAGACTTCTGCACCATTACATAATATCTTTCCTTTTTTTATCCCCAAGCTAGACGATGTTGGCAAATCATTGACGCTAATCGGTTACCCCACACAGAAAACATGCGCTCTATTCCTCCACAACCTTTTTCATGTTAATATGCATCCCTCTTGCAGGGATTCCATTTCCAGAGACTTCCACACTTGATATCTCTTTGACGCTGTGCACACGGCTAAATACGTTCAAAACAAGGCCTTATCAAAGCCAAGGAGGGGAGCGGGAGAACATCTAGAAGGTTAATGTTGAAGAGATTCTGCTACTCATGAGCTCCAAAAACACCATAAATTGACTCTTACAAGCTCAGTGGGTGACCTACTTTAGTGCAGCCAATTATGTCTATGTCTCACTCTTGCATCTTTTTTAAAAGTGGGTCAAGAAATGTGTAAAAAAAAAAAATTAAAGAAATCTAAAATAAATGAACAAAGTTTACGTGTTACACAAAAGGTGCCATATTTTTCTTCTTGTCTGAGTGATGATTAATAAATGTCTCGGGTTGTCGGCTTCAATTAAACATGAACTTCTCAGACAAACAGACAGCTGTTGACATGTGTGGGAAGATATTTAAATAAAGACACACTCTGAACTGTGAACAGCCTAAAGCAGAGGCTGTGGGGTGGAGGGAGAATACCAACTTTAGTCATACAGTGTCCTTGTATAATTATCTCCAGCTCATTGAGTTCAGGACCTGAGGTACTGCAAACACATTTTAATGTTTATAAAGAGTAGGCTTTAGAAAATCAGATAAAAAAACAACTTTTAAATGAACTTCGGAAGGCATCTTTAGCATAGTCAGCACGTCTACAGAATGACTGTGACTGATTAATACTTGGATCATGAACGTCCATTATAGCAGAGAAACTGGCAACCTCCTGAGCAATCTGCTGCTAAACAGTTGCCTGGATGTAATTAATGCAGGCATACCAGCTGACAGCAACCAACTGCCTGACATCCCATGTACCTGCACGAGTCCAGATATGATAAATGCGTCATGTGCTTCTTATCGTGTCATTTATATCTTCGGATTGGCTCTATTTTCCACAAACTGACTCCTGGCTTATTTCAGGCACAGACCCTGCCACCTCCCGTCCACCCCCCCAGTCTATCACCTGAGCCTTCCAGTCTCTCTTCTCGTATCCCTCCGCTTTCCATAATAATAGCCTCCTTCAGTATTTACACATGCACATGATTGTGCACTTTCCAGACTGTCTCCCTGCCATTTTCTCTGTCTGCCAGAAAAATCTCTTCTTCTCCTCTTATTTGTTCACCTGGCTGGTTCCTGCAGGGAGGCTTTTGTTTTTATAAGCAGTTAACTCATTTGAACTTTTCCAACTTTTGCTTCAGGGTTTTGAATAACTTTTTCTGCTCCTTTTTGAATGTTTAATGTGCAATGACACGTTATATATCACGTAACTTATCATTGATACATACAGTATTCTCGTTAGTAGAGGGCAATAAGCAATGTAGGGAAGTAAATCCAAATCATATGCCCAGTCCCAGAGCTGTGGGTAGGCCCCAGTAGGAAAGGCCCAAATCCGGCCCTTCCATAGAAGAACTAGTCTTTTTTATTATTCATATACTTTTAAATATGCTTTTCATTTATAATAATTTAACTGCTGTGTTTACTGGTTCTAAATGATCATTATAAGCAACAGTTCCTTGATCTGTGAAACTAGCATGTTCATTTTCTCATGTGGTGACCATAAAGTTCTCACTCATGCCATTAATCTGATTTTGGCACATTTCATGCTTTATACTGTATTTATAATATTTATCATTGGATGTCCAGGAAAAAAAGATGTTACAGATGCTATTTTAAAAATAGAAAGATACAATAATATCTTACAACATATGAGAAAAGACCATAAAATTTATGCTTTTATTTATTCAGGGCATTTGACTTGTTTATTTTGTGAATTTGAACATGCATGATACTTTTAGAGATTTTTTTAGTTTTTATTTTGTTGGACTGTTTGACTGTTAAGCCCTCAGATAGCGAGTCTGCATGGATGCAGACTTTTCCAGCCGGTGCAACCGCTAAACAACACAACACAAAAGTTCCACATGTATCCGGCGTGTTTGTCACAGAGACAGAGAATCACCAGGTGAAGGAAGATAAAACAAAACTAGCCAATGTTTCTTTATGGTGACGTTTGATGTTATGTAAACACAATTATCAGCTTTCATTTATAAGTTTGACCGAAAATATCAAATGGTAGTAATGGGAGTACTGGAGCAGAAATATGTCTGGAGTCACTATAAACTATGTGAAATATAATGTTGCTCCTGTCATTGTAATCGTTGCTGAATTTATAATGTGTCAGGAACAGTGCTGGGAATAACGAGGCGGCTGGTGCAACTCGCAACTTGTTCACAACTACACAGCTTTCTCTGTGTTGCCATGGTGCTTCCCTTTTCCTGTGGAGGGAAGAGGGCGGCTCATTCCTGCTCATCTCTTTCATGCCCTCCCCCTCCGATTTAAGTGTCTTTCGGCGGCTGCGAGTATGACTTCATTTCGAATCACACTCGATGGTGAAGGGGTAGAGTGTAGGGGGCGGTTTGGGACTGGGCCTCAGTCTAACCAGCCTAAGGACAGGTGTGAGCCCTCTGGAGGACAAAAGCGGAGGTAATACACCAACAAGGACCCGAGAAGGTAGTTGCACTTCACAGAGCCTTGAGCACAGTGGCCAATATTGAATCAATTCACACTGGTGTCCGTGAAAACAACAAAAAACATCAAAACACATCAAAAACACTGAGGCTTTAAAAAAAAAATCTCCATCAACTGGTCATCTGTGAGTGATGCATCCTTACTCTCATGTCTTGTTTTTGACTCGTGTTTAATAAAGGAAATTTTTCTCAAACTAGAGTTACTCTTTTCATCTGTCAGGGTTTAACAAGAGTCAAACTCTTTGTTTTTAAATGAGAAGTAGGAGAAAAAGGGTTCTGTTGTAATTACTGTAACTGGGTAGTGATTGTAACTGTTGGTGCAACTTTTGTTGGACCAGGTCTTATAGACCTATATAGAGTCTTATAGATTTATATATAAAGTACATAAAGTATCATTTCAGTGTTTGGTTTTATTCTTGCCCTTTTCTAGCTTTGGTGAGGTTAGATTCAAATTGCAATGACTTAAATAAAAATAAAATCATAAAATGATGCTGATTCTGATTAGGGTTAAGAAAAACCAAGTCCCCTGCTCTGGAACTGCTCTGCCACCAACTATTGGGAGCTCAGACACTCTTGCCACCCTCAAATCCAGACCCAAAACTTACCTGTTGATAACTGCATGTAGCAACCACTAATCTTCCCTCTGCCATTTATCCTTTCTGTGTTTCCTTATGTTCATGATTGTTTTAGTCTTTATTGTCCTAGTTTTAATGTAGTTACTTTTAATGTTGTAAAGCATTGTGAAATAAAATCTATTGTATCATTCAGCTCAGCTTTCGTGCTCCTCTACTGCTGCAGACTCAGACGTTTCCTCGTATGCTTCCTGATAAAGTTTATATGATTTACTTACAAAACCTTTGTCTTAGATAGAGGATGACGTTTTCTGTCTTTGGCCAAGACAAGAAGATCTTCAGCTTGTCATCCTGTATGCAGGAGATGCTACAGGTGTTGTGACAGTTCAATGGCTGTGGGATTGTTTTAGTCCTGATGACTTTGACATGATCCTTGAACCATATGAAGAACTGGAATTACTTCTGCTTCCAAGACAGACTTCTCAGATGACAATAATGTAGCTAAATGCACCAACAACTGACGGGCATTCGTAATGCTTCTCGTAATGGGGTGGGGCACCTTATTGGCAAGATATGTGACCACTGCTCTTGTAGGCTCTGCAGCATAAAAAGTGTAGAATTCCGCTTGGTGTCAACCTTACGAATTAATTTATGGAGTGGCTTCTTCTGAGGCCTCCACACAGTCTCTTTCTGTCTGTCAATCAATCTCCACTCTTCTCAGATTATTTATACTTATCTACTGTAACTACAGACTAGTTTTTGCTTGAGTGAAAGTGTGTCTGTATTTTGTGTACTTGTATGTCTGACTATAAACCTGTTTGTCACTAGGTACAAAATCACCTCTTTATAAGTGATTGAAACCTGTTTTAAAGCATTGCTGGGAGCAGCCAGACATGCGCAGATGACATAATGAGGCCTCAGTTGGTGTGGTCACATGACTTAGCATGCTGAAGCAACCGACTGAAACAGATCGCAACATGAGATCGAGGCATGAGTTAAACATCAGTAACTCAAGCCTGGGCTGCAAGAATCCTGCACCGGCCTGGTACAAGCGTGAGTGCAGCTCTTACTAAAGTACAGGAAGTTGCTGGCTGGAGAGCCAGGGGGGAGGGATTGGGGAAATTAAAAAGATAGCGGCCACACCTTATGCATTCAATCAGTTTGGGTCCATATATGTAGTTTAATGAGGTCAGTGAGCTACTGGAGCTACAGTAGTGGAGTAGTTCATATCTACTGTATAACCTTGATTTTTACCTGCAGCATTTGATTTATGAAACATGCACAAAGAAACTCAACAATCTAAAGGATTCATGCCTATTCAAAGAAAAAAGTAAAGCTACATATTGAATTCCTTAACCTTTACTTTGGTTTTATTAAAGGGCTGGACGGGACTCAGCCAGAATGCATCAAAAAGCTGATAGCATAAAACCAAGCAAGGATTTTGGTAGTATAGGGTCTTCAAGGAAAATGGGTTGGACCACTGGCATCGACTGATTCCTTTGCACAATGCAATGGACATAAGAAAGTTGTCCCACAATAACATGTAGGAACATGTTGCTTCCAGAAGCATCGCCTGCAGCTTTATTAACCTCTGTCTGACTGTGTAGTGTAGTAAATCCCATTATGTTAGGGTTTTGTCTGCAGCACATGTTTCCTTAGAGTCTAAGTAAATTGCACAAAACTCAAACAAGATAAGTCTAGTTGCGCTTTCTCTCTAAAATGAACTCAAGTTTTGTGCTCGTGCTCGTTTGTTGCTGAGTCTTCCATCACAGTTTCTCTTTAACTGGGATGGAGAAGCGTACTGAAAGCATCTATGCTGCACATCTGGTGTTCTGTGTGAAGTGCGATCTATGGTGCTGAACATACATCTCATAATATTGCTGTTTTGGGTATTTTAATTAACTAAGACTCATCCTCAGACAGACTGAGGAGTATTAACTTAGTGCAATTATTGTTTGATAATGACTGCGATTCATGAATGAAATGTTCTATTTTTAGTTGAACCTCTCAGGTCACAGTTGGTATTGATAAGATCAAGTGGTTTTTTTCTTGATTTTTTCTTTGTGGTAGTAAGGAAAATACTTTTTAATAGTTCTGTTCTGAAGTGCAATAATCTTCTTCAATATGGGAAAATATTGATTTATTGAACTGGAATTTGTCCTTTTTTATAAAGTCAAAGATCATTTGATAGACCTGACTACGGCCATCAGTTGCTAGGCCTGTTAATCTCCCACAGCCAGGACTGCGCAACTTTTTCCCAAAATGCTAGGAGGAGATAGGTGCCAAAGTTTTGCAAAAAGCAATTGTAATACTGTATGTGGGGCAAATGCTTGCAACATTAGACCTAAGGATCTGTTAGCTGTTCTCAGATGTTTTGACTTGATGACAGGATGTCATTGAACTTTCATTTCACTCTGAAAGTTTGTTGGTTTAACACCTGTTATCAGTTATCAGTTATCACCATTTGGAAAGTTTATGCATATATTTTCTTTTTTCTGGGATACTTCTTGTTATTATTGGATTTCACTCTGGAAAAGTTTACTATACCACCATGCAGGGCTTCCTACCTGAGCAATCACCACATGGATAGACCAGTCAATCCATGTTTGCCCTTAGGGAAAGTGCTCTGACCACACTCAAAAGCCTGGAAAGATGGCCCGAGGGCGCCCCCCCACAGCTGCAGGCAAGGGCAAAGGTTTGATTCTGACATTGGAAGGAACATAAAAGTTGATCTCAGAGGTTCTTGTAAGATGTGTTGTTTTGCACTTTTGCTACATGTTTATTTGCAATATCAAGTCAATTGGAGTGAACAGAAAATCTGAACGAGCAAAAGTTGTAGACCTCGCCTGTGACCCTGCCTTTCCAACTGCTGTGCCACTTGTCTCTTCTTCTCTTTTATTACTGCCTCTCAGCCTCACTTCCGTTACCTGACCAAATAAACATATTGATACCACATGGGATGAATTAATTACATCTAATTTATATTTTATATATATTTTATAAATTACACATTACACAGACATTTTACATTTTATTCTATTATTATTCTCATTTTAACTAAAAACTTGTTCAAATTATTACTGAACCAAAAAATGTGTTTTTAAGTCTGTACACATTATGCAAAGGCCATGTAAACACTTAAAATTCATTTTATTTCATTTAATTATGTAGCCCAAGACACTTCTCTGAATGCTAAGGCTCATCTACTGTGATCGTGCCTCTCCACCTGCCTCAGCAACTACAACTCCTGTTAAATTAACACTGGTACAGGTGGAGGAGACAAGATTATTAAATTAGTGACTGCTGTTATCATCATTATCAATGACTCAGTAGCAGCTGAGAAAATAATTTCTTTGAGACTCACATGATGATACCTACCTCCAGATGTCCTCCTTTTGTTTCTTTGCTTCTGACTTCCTGAACCCTGCCGCTAGCAAGCACTGCAAGCGCATTCAACAGAATGACAGCAAGAACAGCCAATCTCGTTTGCAAGTAAAACAGCAGAACCAATCACATAGACTGAAATTTGTAATGAGGAACAGCGGCAGAGCACTCTGATCTAAATAGAAGGGACAACATCACACACACTGCATGGACATTGTTTCATAATAAAAATACAGTAATATAATAAAATACAGTAATAACAGATACCTCTTGGTTCTATTCGTGCTAATGACAACAACTGTATGTGTCCATTTAATGGGCTGCAGGTTAACAGAAGAAGAGGCATTCAGTAAAACAGTAAAACTTTGGGCAGAAAGACACGCATTTCTTGGTTTGGCTATAAACACCTGCAGTTTCCATCCATCCATCCATTTTCTGAACCGCTTAATCCAATTGGGTCGCGGGTGTGCTGGAGCCTATCCCAGCTGTCA
>JBBBVT010000017.1:4391868-4407266 GCA_037177035.1 Craterocephalus eyresii | reverse complement strand
TGTGTGTGTGTGTGTGTGTGTGTGTGTGTGTGTGTGTGTGTGTGTGTGTGTGTGTGTGTGTGTGTGTGTGTGTCAAAAACATGCCAATGAAAGTACAGATTGCCTCCAGCAATATGCAGCCAGTCTTGGCCGTTTGGCAAGCATAGCTGTGGACTCTGTCACTGGATAGAAAAACACTGTTAAACTGGTGGATGAGAAAGAAGTGGAGGAAGGCAAATGCCAGTGGACACTCAGAAATAATCACTCTCACTCACGTCACCCACGCGCTGAGTTCTGTCAGCACAAATACAGCCACCCACTTGCTCCTATAACGTTGCAAAGCCAAACTGACACAGTTCAGCAGGTTTTGGGGAAAAGCTTATGCCGAGCCATCACGCCTCATGTTCTCTGTACAGACCACACATTCTGACACAAAGCAGAAAAGATCTTGTTTTATGAGATGGTACAACACAATAAAATAAAAAAAGATTAAACTGATTGCATTTCTTGTCCTGCACTGACTCAGGATCACTGAGTGTCTGTTTTTTTCTTTGATATTATAGGTAAAAGATTCATAAAAACGGAATTGGCTGTTTGATGCTATTAAGTTATGTACTAAGGTATGGGAAGGCTTGTGGGTTTATCATACTAGCTACAGAATTTTGGAGTGGAGAGGATTAAATGGCTTACCTGCAGTCCTGACATCAACCCTGTTAACACTTGTGGATTAGCTTGGGCTGATTTGTGACAAATTCTGGTTGGAGAATGGGAAGCATCCAGTAGCAGTGTGTGGCAAAGCTGCTGATCAGCATGAGGAGAAGGTAACAGGATGTTGTGGCTGTGTGTGGTTCTTCCACATGCAACTGTCTTCAATATCCAATCTGGTAAACACCAAACAAAGAGAAAGTAGTAGAATAAGCTGATTGGTAATGGGCAGAGAAGATTTGCCTTACAAAGACTAAAAAAGGAGCACATCAGACAAGTTGTCATCATCTCACTGGCTTCTTGTATTTGTCAGTTGTTCTACATGTTGTTAATTTGTTTATATTACTTTTTATTGATTTTTCTTGTAGGTCTTTGAGATTGTCCTTTCAGCGTAAGTGCTTCATAGATTATTATAATGATTTTAAAATGCTGCTGGTGTACAAGGCTCTGAATGGCTCTGATCTGTAACACAGTATGAGCCACAAAGACTTATAAGATCAGCTATGCTTGCTTTCCATACTCTGAGACAAGACTAAACATTTAGTTTTCATGCTCCTCATATCTGGAGTTAGCTACCAGAACACCTGAAGTCTGCTCCAAGCCTCATTCTTTGAAATCAGATCAGACTCATTTATTTGCTACCCCTTTTAATTTAAATGTTTTCTTTCCTTTTTTTTTTCTTTTTCAACATATTTGATGATGATGATGTATCTCTCATATCTGTTTAGATTATTTGTAACCCAGTGGATGTATTTTGTTATCTTTTTCTCTTCATTTAGGTTTGTTCTGTTTCTTTTTTTAAAAATTATTTGTATTCATTTTGATTCTTCTATCGCTAATATACTTTGTAATTTTCTTTACATGAAATGTGCTTTACAAATGAACCTACCTTATTTTCATGCTCAACTTTTGTGTTTTCCTAACCTAGCAAATTTTAAAAGGCAAATTAAAAGGTTTTGCAATTATGTAAGATTTACTGCTAGAAACAGCGATACAGTAAATAAATAATCCACCAAACATTAATTTCCTTACTTGTTGCACTTAGTTTATTCCAATGATTGGCCTAACTACCATTCAGTGTGTTCACATACATTCAACATGATGTTAAGCAGATTGGAGGTGAAGATTAGGCTTGGTGATCCAAAATAATACATCTAGATACAGAGTTAAATCAAACTGGGGTTATATCTTCCCATGGTCATTAATTAGACTGTTTTTCTCCAGGCACAGAAGTCAAATTTACTGGCTGGAGTTGTCTTGCAGTTAAGATCACTACATCTCCTTTTATCTGTATAAAGTTTTTTGTTTTCTTTGTTTTTTTCCCTCCAGTTTTCATATCATGATAAAGATAAAACACTTAAGACCAAAACTCCCATGTCAAATCGTTTTTTTGCATGTTTTTCCCAACTTTTCTTTTACACAGATTAGATGTGTGCTATGCCTTCTGGCTATTCTACTGATGGCTTCCTCTTTTGATTCTTGAATGTTTTTCTTCCAGGTCAAAGCCCAGACTAAATATGTGCAACAGGGGCATTATGAGTCTTTTCAGAAACATCATTTGGTTTGACTCGTTGCTAATTCTAACTTTTACAATTTTTCCAAACTCATCAAATATGCCACAAATAATAAGCATATACCGTATGCATATAGTGAGTACTACTCAGTCATACTAAACCTGTTGCTTGTTTTAAAAAAAAACTTATTGATATTGTGTTTTGTATGAAATTATATGAAAAAAAACCAAAAACATACAAACATTCAACTGTACAAGGTACTCAAATGCTAGGTGGTCAACAAAATCAAATATCAATGACAGAAAATTTTTAAAATCTTAATATTGCTTTATAATCTCTTTACAAAATTAACGTTTGCCTTCGTTTTCTTACAATGAGCCATTTACATCTATATGAAAAGGGTCCACATACTGTACAATATGACGGAGCCACCATTTTTACTAGGGTGTCTACAAATGGACAAACAACTCTGAGAACCCACTGAGCTTTAAAACTGCAGTATCGGCTTCGTTTGATAGCTGCTACAGCACTGTTTGGGATAAATAACGCCCTGAAGGTACTTAGAAAAACAAAGTCAGCTCTGCACTTGAAGTTAATGGATCCACTCACTGATGTTTTTGCATTTTTCCATTCACACTCACCTCTGTTATCTGTCTTTTTTTTGCTCTCGGCCCACAGACTTCACTGTTGCACTGAGCCTCCATTTGCTTATTAACTGATGGTGTGATCCAGGTTTGATTATCACACCTCCCTGGTTACAACACATCAGCAGTCACATTCTCCTGAACCCTGGAGATGTTCAAAAGAATGTGCAGACAATTTGGCCGAGTCTTTTTCCACAGCAGCACTTCATAGCAGGAGATTATATGCTGGAGAAGCTGAAAATACAGGAGAGGGGCTGCAGGCAGAGCAGGAAAAATGGGCATAAAAAGAAAGAGGATCACTGTGGAAATCACTGTCTTCTTTATAACACATTGAAAATACCTGGAGAAACTCAATGAAACATATGATATTAAATGAAAAAGTATTCATTAATCTCAAAAGGAAAAAGCAATAAATAGTTACTATAGGTTTGACAAGTTGACCATCATATCTGTTGCATGCAATCTTGCTGGTTAATTTATTCTAACTAGACGGAAAATGTTGACTTTTACCTTAAATTAGTTCTCCACCTCCCGTCTTGTTTGATTTAATACGTACAAATTTAATACTAGGGCAAGCAAAGTTTTAACAATGTACTGCAAAACAACTCACACATACACAAGCATATTTTTACCTTCAGCACAAGTAGGGCAAATTATACATAATGAACAACATCTGATTAATTTATATTCCATGCTTCCTATTCTTCAGTACACATAAATATTTGTGTGTCACAATGCCTTAACAAAACCGCCTATAAAACAGAAGCAGTATAAAGAATCAATAGTAGTTATAGTAATTAATGATGAATAACTATAAAATGTTGTGCAGTTATTGTTATGCAGGAATGATCCTGTGTATTTTTCTTTGTTACGGTGAACCTGATGCAGCCTCTGACTGAACATGCATGCTTGTTGTCCATTATGCAGATTAGTGCTTGTAAGATTCACCTTTTCATCAGCTCTAAAATCAGTCTTCTTTATCAGTTTGTTTAATCATACAGAACATTTTTTTATAATTTTTTTAGAGTGGTGTAGAAAGGAGCAGATTCTGCTGCTGGTCATTCAGTGTGAATATTGTTGTTTGTGCATTTGCTGATACATAGTAAGAAGGCTTTCTTTCTCTTTTCACAAATTTAATCAAAAGGAGATTATTTGCTTGAAGTTGGCTTTGTTATTACAATTTAGATTAACCTCAGATGTAAGGTTATATTCATTACTCTGGGATGGTAAGAGGAGAACAAAACACGAAAGCTGGAATTTTCTGTATGGGGGGAAATTTGCTTTGATTCTTGACAATAGGGGGACAAAAGTGCCTTGATATCTTTCAGAAGTGGCAGAAACTGCTGAATGTTACTTATCATGTCATGTTTGTGCTTCACAGTCCAATTGGCCAGAGATGCTTTAAAACAACATCAGCTGAATATGATGGCGAAAGTTCTCTGCATCCAGCCTACCAACCCCGCTTCCAAAGAGAAATGTTCAGTTAAAGCAGTGACAGGATTATATGTTTAACACGGGGCTAGCTTTTGTCTTTGTTTCTTTTTCATTTTCTCTTGTGTGCTTTGTGTAACTGACATAAAGCAGAGCCCAGAGGATTGCAGCGCTGACGTGAGAAACTCAAGACAAAGCTGCTGTAAAACGTTTAAAAATAGAAACCAAACACAGAGTAATTACTCAGGTTTGAAAATCTTGCTCTGCTGCTGCTGTTGTCACACTACCACCGGAAAAATTATGACCATTTAAGGAAAACGATGAGCAAAGGGATCAAACTGAAGCAATCTTATCTGAACGGGTAAATAAAGAGATACACATTGAACTGATGCCGACAACTTGAATGGCACATTTTCATTTGTAAACATCTAACTTTTAAAGAAGGAGAAGAGAGGGGAAAAAGGTGAAGTCTCGCGGAGCAAACTACCCAGCATACCATTTAAATCACCCAGCCGGCAGCTTTCTCAATTGTAAGACAGGATACGACCAGCAGATTACCCAGCATTGTGCGTGTGTGTGTGTGTGAGAGAGAGATTTTGTATAAGACTCTGAGATCTACAGCGAGGGAAAATATGCAATGTGAGTGAATGCAAGTGTAACGGGTGTATGAGCTAAGATTCACTGATCATTTTGAGACGTGTGTGGTAGGAGGGCAGAACGGGTGGGTGGAAAGAGAGAAGAGGCTGAGAATGAGAAATTCTAATTTACTCGGGGCTCCATGTCAAATGTTTTGTGCTCATATGTTTACAGAAATACAGACTGGCGGAGTTATTGCTTCTGTTGGAGCAGAATTCACTGGTACACAACACTACATAGAAAGTCTCACAATACAGCAGTGCTGAAGCGATCCTGCAGAGGTTTTGCTCCATATTGACATGACAGCATCGCTTCACATACATGACGAGAATGTCCTGTTCCACCACACCCCAAAGGTTGGACTGAGATGTGGTGGCTGTGGAGGCCGTTGGAGTTCAGTGGACTCATGTGCTTTGTGACATGGTGCATGGGCATTTTGAACCCAAACATTTTTTTCAAGCATTTTACGTTTTGAGAATAAATGTTCAAATGCTCAAAGAAAAATTCAATCTGAGCAAATAAAAGTAAAATCTCACAAAATGAGTGTCTGCGTTTGTGCTTTTTCTGCAAATTGTTAAACTTCCTCAGATTTATTCATCTGCTTCCTCTTTTTACCGTCTATGTCAATATACTTGATCTCTCAGACAACTATAATTATGACACCATTCCAACCAATCACAGTCTCAGATAAAGTTGTCCTGATTGGCTGTTTATACTGAATCATGGTTAAACTGAAAAAGAAAGTGTCTACAGACGGTTTGGTTTGGTAAACTCTGACTGATGTTGTGTTTCCACAGCAACCGTATCCTTATCCACTGCAGCATTTTGGCCAAATAGCAGCGCAAAACCTTTAAATCCTAAGATGTAACCCAGAGGAGAAGGAGAATGGTGGACAACCAGCAGTTTGTGTTCTTTCTTCTTGGGATGTGGCTTTACACAGCAATGACTCCACTGTATATTTACACATGGAGTTGTTCCTGAGCCACACAGGAAGTGGTGATTCTTTCTACCAATGGTGATTCTTTCTACCAATCAACAGAGTGCAGCTTATCAAGCTCCACTCTCCACCAGGTGGTTGGGGCTCATTGGTGTATTATGATTGATTTATTACTCTAAAACTCTGAGAGGCCAAGAGTGTAATACTGATGAAACATTGTTATACAGTTTTACTTGAATGAAGTTATTTGGATGAGATCTAGATGGTTAATGTAGTGAAGAACAGCCAACTCATCATCTGGACAGATGTGATATAGTCAGACAGGATTTCTTTGGGCTCCCTGAAACAAGCAATTAGGCACGTGGTTGGGATGAATACAAGCAACGAGGTAGTGAAGTTGGGTAAAATGACATCGAAAGCAAACTAAAGAACAGATTTTTAGTTAATGGCTGAAAAGTTCCTAAAAAAAGAAAGAACACCCTCTTTTAATTTTAGCATTTCACATTTCAGGACAAAATCAAAAAGTAATAATTTGCCCTTACGATGTAAATACAGAGTTAAATGCACAACACATGAAATAGCACCATGTTATTTAATAAAAACTGATCTAAAAAGTATCTTTGCCAGCAGCAACTTAAGCATGACATCCTGAGTGTCTTACATTACACTGAAGGTATTTTAGATAGCTTTTTTTTACAGCGTTACATCACTCAGGTCGAGGTCCAAATTATGAACCCTTGCAAGTTCAACAACTGCACTTTGAGTCTGTTTTTGTAGATTGGATTGCTGATCTGTTGTCCTGTTGCATGACCCAATTTGACACGGCACACACACACACACACACATACATAAAAGAAACAACCTACAACAAATTTCCCTCTGGGATAAATAAAGTACTTTTATTATATTTCAGCCCAACTTCATCTGTCAGATGGCCTCACTTCGGTGTACAGAGTTGTTCTTGGTCTACTCATTGACTTCAAGGCATCCAGGTTCTGTGTCTGCAAAATTCAGTCCAAATCTTCCTCTCTCTGTTACAATCCTTGCCTTGACCAACATGCAAAGATCAGCAAAGTCTCATGTCTGGGAAGTCTTTTTATATTTTTCCCAGTTTTTTCATGGTGCAATATTGGCGTGAACTTGCTTGGACATCTGATCTTATGACAGTCATACTGGATATTTTCCACTTATGAGGAATCTTTTTCACTGTAGAATGACAGCAACTCTACACGGTTTGGAAATAGCACCAGTGAATCTCTGAGTAAGCTGATGCATATAGATTCCTTTTTCCCGCTTCCTGATCGAGCTTTCCCTGAAGTAAGCCTCGTATGATGTTAAACTGCACTGTATGCATCCAGATTTGAATAAACGCTGAGCTCCCTCATAATCTTCCTCACCAACTCTTCCATCCATGTACAGTAAAGATATTTTTTCATCCCAAAATGCACAGCTCAGCTTTAACTGATTTCAAATCTTCTAACTTTGAGTAGTGTAAAAACTCTAATGGTTATCCATTTGAAATACCTGTAATAATACTTGATTACATCCCAAAGGACTTTTATTTACACAACCTATGTCTAACAAGTGCAATGCATGGGCATACTGTACCACAAGTATAATGAAAAATTTCCAAACTGGGTTACATTAAAACTGCATGTGCCATCCCTGTAATCTCAGTCCTTTCAGCATCTGTGCAGAAAAACATCCCTTTCTCAGCAGGTACAGTGGAAAACAGCTATGTTAGCACCTAGGTTACAACATAAAAAAACAAAAGTACACAATGTTAATTTTTTAGGCTGTAGACAGCAGTGTCTTTAGTTTGATGTTTTTAGATCTGCTATAAGCAGCAGAGAGGTTTTCTTTTCACAGGGGGTGTCTGTAATATCTTCCCACAACCTCATACAAATCAAGCTGGGAACTAAGCCCCCAGGATCTGAGCGAATGGGGGGAGGGGGAAAGTGGGTTGAACTACTTCTTTAGAAAAGAGTTGAATCATTCTAAAGGAGTTCTCAACAAAAACAGGCTTCTTGAGCATTGTATTGATATGTTTATTTAAAATTGACCCCTGCCCCAAACAACATCACATGAATCACATTCACTGAATTTCTCTTCAGCTTGTCTGCTCCCAAGTCTCTGCGTGTGATCTGAGTGAAAAAGGAAGCTTGTGGATGCTTGGGTCATGGGTGGACTTTTTCTGGCACCATGACAGGACTATGACAGCTTGGCCAGAGCAACCTTGATCCAAGCAAATCCTGGATGGAGAAATAACAGACTGACAGCATGGCCTTATGATACAGGATGGAAGAGGGGCGCTGAGTGAAGCAAGGAGTCACCACTTGGCAAGCAAGGTCAGTGTAAGATGGTCACTGTAAGATGAGGATTTTATTTATTTTTTTATCTTTAATGGGGTCATGAATGTCTAAGAACACTCACACCCTGGAGGCCTGTCAAAAGATTCAATTGACTGGCAGAATTGTGAAGAATGTGGATGTAAAGGGACAGATAGTACAGGGCAGAGTGGGATAGACAGTGAGGGATGGAGGGGATGGGCATAGCCTGCATGAAGTACATCTCAATATCTTGATATACATTTTCAGAAGCACCCATCTGTGCTGTAACATAAAGCGGTTCCCCGGTATTTGTTTTGTGAATTGAAAAACAAATACCCAGTCTGTGCTATTCTGTCTGGTGAAAGAAAAGCCATGTGAAGGTTACAGAGCTGAGAATGTCCCAAAGGCTGTGTGACAGGAAGGAAAAACAAAGCCCAGTTTTAATAAGCCCTTCTTTTAAAAGCAGTGGTCCGGTTATAATGCAGGAGTATACTTGCAACACTTTGGCTAATTGCTTTATTTTCTGTGATAAGTGACAGATAGCTAAGCTCTGTGAACCAAATTACATGCAGAACTGCTGGAGATGGATGAAACTGCCCATCCATCTTTGTATTTGAGCATAAACGGGCCTTTTTTGTGGATCGCAATACTTACACATCCTGCAGCTGTCTTGGTCTGTGGGTTAATTTATTCTGTTGTAGCTTGAGTTCTCTTGGTGCATCATGTTTTCTTTACATCCTGCTCCTCTCGTTGGGCCTAGTTCTTGACTGATGACGCCTCATGCTCCCTGAACCGCTCTATCACAGTCTGAGCCCCATAAATCCAGATATTGTCACCTTGGACATGGTGGTACCATCATGGAGGAATGAAATAGCCTGCTGATTCTTTATATTCAGGTAGTCAGCTGGCCTTATTCTTTTGACACATAAAGTTGCTGAACCTACTGTCTGTTCCAGTTGTCGTGGAATTCCGACCTGGCGAGTCAGTGACACCATTACCAGTTTGTTGGGCGTTCCAGTTGTACCAACTTAGGAAGAAGATGGATGCCTCCACAATATGCAGTTTTGTATAAATGCAGTATTGAAATATGTTCTATTATAACTTCAGCTAATTTCAGTGCTGCTTAAAAGATAAACAGAACACACTGACATGAATCTTCACAAACAAGCCCACCGTTACAGCATATTTATTGATAACAACAACCTGCTGTGTATACTACAAACCTAATGGACATAACAGAATTTATAATGAAGACAATGGACTACAAGACTACGAGTGGCTCCCAGCTCAGCCAGCTTTAAATCTGGTAATTTGGCATCCTCTTGGAATTCCGAGATTGCTCCGTCATTTCAGGCAAGATTAACTCAGAACACACCGGAATATACAACCAGACCTGACATACTGCAGTAACCTCGATGACAGAATGCCCCCAAAAAGGTAAATCAGGACTCATCAGACCACACAACCTTCTTCCATTGTCCAATCTCTATGATCCCCAACAAATTTAAACCTTTTTCTCTGGTTAAGTCACTGACTGGTGGTTTTCTTATGGCTACACGGATGTTCTGTCCCAATCCCATGACTTCCCTTCATATTGTTATGTGGAAATTCTCTTATTTTCGCCATCATAGCCTTGATTTTTTTCTTTTTACAATGTGATTTCGATATTTCTTCCTAGAAAAGTTTTTTTCCCCACTATCCTTTCCATTTTTCAATGATGCATTGACCAGAGAAAGAAAATTATTCTATTTCGCCACAACTTTCCGATTGTACAGTAGCTGGATTTTGCTTGTTTCAACTACATATGAGGACAGCTGTGTGAGTTGAAGCAGCACCGTTTCAGTACCCTAGACTTACATTCCAGCTTAGTGAACTGTATTTAACAGAATTATATTTTATTAATCCCCAAAGGGAAGTTTTATAGGCTAAGTTCCAGTTCACTATTGTTTGACATTGCAGCTTTTGTATGGATCTATGTTTTTTTTTTTTGTCTAAGCCTCTTAACTTGTAATTCATGTTAATTTTGAGTGGATTCATTTTAAAGCTAATCAGACACCAAAACACTAAACAGAATTTGCAACTTAACCACAAAGTAATCTACTAAGAATGTACAAAGGAATGTATTTGATGCAGTGAGGCACTTGGCAGATGTTGCATATCATCTGACAGGACACCACAGCAAAAGCTGAGCTTATTTTTCTCCTACATTGTTTTTTTCTAGAGCCTTTTTGCACCTGGGAATGGCTTTAAAAATCATTATGGGCTCAGTGCTGACTAAATAAGTGCTGACATAGAGCCTACTCCATGTTTTATTAAATAATAAAGTGGGAATTTAAATTGTTTGCATTCAGCTCAGAATCAGGGAGGCTTATTTTTATTAGGATTTGCATCGATATTTCTGTCATCTAATTTTCAATTGCTCTGTTCTGAATAATCCATGGAGTGAAGGCCAGCGGGACACCTTATTTTCATGAGTGTCCTGAGGCTTCAGCCAATCTGTTGAGCAAGAAGCTAAGAAGCAAATGAGAATAAAAAGCACATGAAACTATCGAGATAAATAGAGTATCTCACTTAACATGTAAATATCATTTATTGAACACTAATTGAAATGTTTGTTTTTTTTGGGTTTTTTAAAAAAAAGATAATAATATGTCCATGTTTTTATCCTCCAGTAACAGCATAGCATTATATTTCCAAGCAAATGTTCCTTTAGCTTATCATCAAAGAAAATGAAATAGTGACGACTGGAGAGGCGAGGGAGGAAGCCGCTCACTCAGAAATTGATTTCTTAATGTGACCGGGATGTGAACTCTGTCGTCAGTAAAGCTTGTCAACAGTTCTATAAGGTAAATCTGTGCACTGTAATAAAAAAAAAAGGAAGAAGAACAAGAAAAATCTGCCTGTTACAGCACAATAACCAGCTGCTATATTAATGTGTTTTTGATACCTCTGTAAATATTAAAATGAGAAAGGAAGGGTGACAGAGTGAGGTCCTGGCTGGTTACCATGGTACCTCAGATTTGCGATGTTTCAGAAGTATTAAATATCACTCAGAGTCCCTCTGCTTTTGATCCAGCTCTTCCACACGCAGTCTGCTCCTCCCTCGCATCCTGGCAAGCCAGCACCTGGCTGAAGAGGCAGATCACTCGTCTGGGAGTGGAGATGCATCGATTAGCAACAACACGTCTGCAAGAATACAGCACTTTAAAGACATGCAGCAGCATTATGACACGTTTCTTAGAAGATATTTGGGAATCCAAATATTTGTGGAATCTTGAAATATTGTGAAACTTCATCACAACTGTGGATGAAGCAGTTTTTTTGTTGTTATATTACCTTACTGACTTGCACCAAATCTGTTTGGCGTTTCCTGCTGTGAGGGAACCGCATTCAAAAGAGATCATCACTCTGAAAAACAGCACAAATAACTCGAGCACAAATAACTCGAATGAAAACATAAAACTGACATGAAGAAATCTGTTTATCTATGGTGCATCACAACAAAAACACCAACACCGAAAGTGGGGAAGCGTAACAGATATGTCATCGTGTATCAGTCCTGTCACCTTTAATCATATGTTCAAACAATCCCACTTGGAAACACGTATCTCATATGTCGCGGGCAGAGGGCTGGAAAGAGCCAGGCTAAAATCCTGACATGTATCAACACAATACATAATTTGATGCAGTATTCAGATGGCATAACAAACTATTCCATTTTTAGCCACTGGGTCTCAGCTTAAAGGCTGTTGGTGAATGTTAGATTGCAAGGAAACCCATCAAACTACAAATGCGGTTTAAGACTTGTCAGTCTGCAAACATCACAAGCAAATTGTGCTGGAAGAGCAAACCCTGAAAGGAAAGCATTCAAACAGATGTTCAGCTTCTTATTTTACATTGACAAAGTAAAGCTCTGCATATTCCTAAAAAGCTCCCTCAAATAAACGACTACTTCTTTTAGCCACAGTGGCAGTATGCAAAACATTGAGCAGCCTCAAATATAGGTGTGCAGTGTGAATGTGCCCTTATAAGCCTCTTCTTGAAAAACGTTTTCTAAAATGCAAAAACTTTGATTAGTGCTGCGATTAAATGTGATTAAAAATGAACATTTTTTTCATGTTTGTCTTGCCTTAACTTGCTTGGAAAGACTAAACTATTAGTGGATGTTCCTTTTATACCCAACCCTTACACCCTTACCTGTTAATAATTAATCAGGTAATATGTAGCTAAAAGAATGTTGTTCCTGAATATTTTTGACTACGTTGCTGGTAATATGTTCTAGATACATGACAGTTTACTGTACCTCTTCCATTGGTGCCTCCCTTACGTTTTCCTTAGTCATCACTTTTACTTCCATCTGTTCAATGTCAACTTTTATTAATGAAATAGAGCTAACAACCACAAAAAAAAAAAAAAAAAAAAAAAAAAACTGGCCCAGAAACATTCAACAAATCTTTTAAGGTCAGGATATTATACCTTGATAATCTGATACAATTCCCATGCAATTACATCTCTTACAATCTAATTAAAAGTTTGAAAATGTCAGCAGGCCGTTGATGTTGCTCCACTTGGGTAAACGCAAGCCTGTCCATGAGAAATAAATGCACAAGCATCAGTTAATTATGTTACAGGGTGGGAAATATAATCTCCAGAGTGAAGCTACTCCAGGTCCAGTGGTGTGCCTCTGAATTTGAGGTATGGTTTGTGTTTAGGTCAAACTGTTGTGCTGACAGGCAGCAGGGGATGGGAGGTAGAAGCACTACCAGTCTTTAAGTGTTTCTAAAGGGTTTATTGATGCCTGTCAACGGGAAGCCACAGTGTGGCTAATGGCAGTAGACACCCTGTCTCTATGCTAAGAGGACGTATTTGAGATGGAGGGGTTGGAACTGCACAAGATCAGTCAGGTTGGCCAGCCCTTTAACCATGAGTTGGAGGCAATAGTGATCATCACTTAAAACCAAGTGGATGAAAAATGAAAATCTAGCTTTGCTATTCTTGGCTTGTTATAGTTGTGCAAATAATCAAACTAAAAGGGTGTATGTTGCTATGGATACAACAGCTCCAAAATGTGAAGTTCAAGTTCTTAGCAGGAAAGTGTAAATAAATTCATGTTTCCAATAAGTGTTTAAATGTACAAACATGTATTTTGTTTGGCTACAGCTTATTTTTCTGACATTAATACCGTGATTTACTTACATCAAATGAACTTAAACCAGTTTATACTGTAAAAGGATGATGTCGGCAATAGAAGTATAGGAGATTATTGTGGGAAGGATGAATAAAGTTTTGTTAATTAATTGCTGAAGTTATAAATTCACACATATCTGAAGTTTACATTCCAAAATGAAGCGAATGAGATTCATGTGCTTGTTCATCATTTATTCATTAAATCGGCTGTAGTTCATCTCTATAAATTCTAATGAAAGCGTCTGCCTCAGTGAAGTTTGTGACAGTTCGTTTTAATTTTTTTAGAATAGCTTTTACAAGGTAAGTGAGCTAATGGAGTATTATCACTGGTATTACTGAGTAGTACTCTCAGATCAAACCCTTGGAGGAGTGTCTATTCTAAACCACAATCGCCATGTTACCAGAATAATCTCACAAATGTTGTGATTTCATATCACTTTGCTGTTAAATCTTATATAAGTATTCCCCTCTTATGTTTGCAAGAGTATGTGTGGGATACACATTCTCATGTAAATTTGCATATTTTTCTCTGAAATGTGCAAATATAACCCTTTAAATACTTCTATAAATCCTTTTTATATTACTTCTTTGTTGAAATTTGTATGCAAAAGCTCATAAAGATTATATCCCCACTTCCAAAATCTGCCTACAAGCCTCAGTTTGGCTAAAGTGCTTTTCGAACAGTAAAAAACGGGAACAGCGATACATAAATCATGAATGAAATTAAAACGATAAGGAATGAAATCCTAATCAGAGATCACCAGGTTACTCTGGATTGGAACGTGTGTGCCAAATCAACTGTGTCAGTGGTGTTTATGTCTGGAAGCAAAGGGAACCCCTAACATTGAATCAGCTTCAAAGACTTAACCCTACATCACCATCTTCATGTTTTTATACATTTGAAATTCCCAAATTAATTTGATAAACAGTCTTTGTAAATTTTTATTTTACAATTTTGCCGACCCCCTGAAATGATCTCATGTCAGCAATAGCCCTTTTAAAGCTTCTGATAACGGCCCTGTTGTAACTGACTGAGCAGCAGGAAAACATCCAAAATACAATGCTGACAGACACATCTGTAGCAGCTCCTGAAATGAAAAGACAAGCTAACATATGATGAATCAGCAGATTTTATTTTGTTACAGAACAAGAGCTGCTTTATGCAAAGTTGATAAACAGCCCTAACCTTATGAAGTAATATCCAAAATCCTTCCAGCGCTGCTTCTTGGATTATTTTGGGTCATGTTTTTCCTTCTAGGAGCTGTTCATCGCTAATTTCCTGTCAAGATTAGCTTATATTTCTTGTGCATCCATTAGGTCAAACATATGGGACTACTGAGTACTCTCATGTGGTGTGTCTACTGATACACCCTGTGGTCTGAAGGACTTACAGACTAACTTTTGAATTAAAAAGGTTGAAGGTGTTCAAAGTTTAACCGAGATCAAACGAATGTTTGAACTTAAAAGAAGAAGTGACAGCCCTGTCAGATAGGACAGGTCCCTGTGAAACAAGTGAACATAGCTAATGGAGGACTGGATGTCATGCACCTTATATATTATGTACATAGAATTTTCCTGTTCAGTGTCACTTCCAGTACATCTGAAATTATACAGACTAATCCTTATGGAGAGGAACCAAATCAGCAAAAACATGCGGTGAAGGATTGGGCATCACATCGTTTTTATATGCACCCAGGGTGCCATCCAATCCAATCCCCACACTGTCTGTGTTTCAACAAATCAGTGCTGTGCGTCATCCCCAATGAAAGCGTGAGCACTGACTCAATACCCTAATTAGCGGTTTAAACACATGCTTGTGTAGATAAGCAACTGCATGTCTAATGGTCCACCTCTATCAGGCAGGATTATGTCTAAGTGTCTAACTGATTAAGTTATGGGATTTAAGACATCCTAAAAGTGTGCATAACACTTTCAGTACCTTAAAGATGTGAAATGAATACATCCATCCATCCATTTTCTGAACCGCTTAATCCAAGTGGGTCGCGGGTGTGCTGGAGCCTATCCCAGCTGTCAA
>JBBBVT010000017.1:4324366-4336070 GCA_037177035.1 Craterocephalus eyresii | reverse complement strand
ATATGAAACAAGGAGAATCCATGAATACATCGAGATGACCTCCCAAAAAAATAATTGAGAAGAGACCGCCTCAGGCAGCAGGGGACAGAGGATGATGAAGAGCTAGTGGAAGTCTGATGAAAGACCAAACCCCTCCATGAGATGTATCACTGACCAAGAGAGAAAGTGGCTAAAATAAAGTAAAAAATCTTACATATGCCTAGAAAAAGATGCTCTAAATATCAGATCCACAGAGACAGGGCCCGACTAGAGCAGATGGGACCTGGGGTCCAAGTTGTGCAAATTTTCCCCTGAGACTGTAAAATGGGGTACACTAAGAGGTATAATTAAGTGGCTGGAATACAGTAATAGTAGTGCTACATTTAAGGTCTTTAAATCCTGACTCAACATGAAAATGGCTCAGAACAACAGTACTAAAGTCTTTCCAGTCCTGCAAGATGGTAGACAACCACCCAGAAAAAGTGGTAGCGGACAAGAAGCAGGAATGGACAGATAAGATGTTGCACCCCAGCTGACAGAAATATCAAAAGGAAGGATCAGAATGAACCAGAAAGTCCCAGAGCCTGAAGAAGATATTTTAGTAAATGTGTCACGTTAGCAGCCATGACCTTCACACTGGAAGAAGGGCAGCAGGATAAATAACAACTTAGGTTTTTGACTCAAAAGGTGTTTTCCAGGACAACTGACATGCTGTGCAGAGCCCTCGAACTCTTCCTGAGGAGTAAGTTTGAAGAAGAGTCATGCTCTTTAACTCTGGAAAACTATAGCACAGGGATTGGAGAAAGTACAGTTGGTCCTCAGATCATCTCTGCCCCCTGCTGTTTTCTAATCAGCCTTCTAGACAAGCCAGACCAAGCATCAAAAGAAGTAAAGTGATAGACATAGATGTCGAAAAGTCTGGATTAGAGTCAGGCCAAGTCAGCTTGAACCATTGACCGATCTCTGCTCAGCTAACGTGCGGCTGTTTGCTGAACCCTGACTGCATGATAGCACATCTCTGTATGGACCTGACTCCATCACAAGTTACTGAGTGACCAGTAGAGTACAAGCCCTCTGCAGGACAAACACTCTCTTTGTATTTAAATCTCATTGTTTGTTAAATTAATAATTTATTGATTTGTTGTGAGCATGCTAGCCTTGGTGTTTTGTGCCACGGACCAATGTTGCTTCCTCTTTATGAAAAATATGGGAATTATAGAAAACTCAATTGCAGCCATAACAAAAAACCTTTTTTAATTCCATTTAGCTGGTGATTTTTAATCAAACACACCTTATAGCTGTTTCTACCTCAGATGTAAACATATCCTGAATACTCCTGGCAGCTACAAAGTTCCTCCCACAACCTCATTATATTCTGTCAGGCCATTTTTTAACCTTCCCCACAAACTCAGCCGATATTCATGTTTGTCCCAGTGACTTCATTAATCACTGCCCTTTTCTAGGTTTTATTTTTTGTATCATCAATAGTGCCATCATCCTCATGTTTGAAAGCTGGCCACTCAAAAATGAAATCATCCCCAGGATTTACCATTTCTTGAGAAGATTTGGTAAATAGTTTATTAATCTCTTTTACGTTCCTTACTGGATCATACAGTATGAACAGTTAATGTCGCCATCAGGTGGGAACATGATGCTGCTTTTTGACTCACATCATCAGAGAAATTCCCTTAAATAAATGTGTGTTTATATGATGTTTGGATAGTTGTCAAGGTGTAACATACTCCAGTTACTGTATAAACCTTAGCACTACATATGAATTACCTCCATATTGAAAGTTTTATCTCTTTGGAGGAGATCTTTCTTTCTAGGTGCCAATGATGCTTCCTTAGAACAACATTTATAACAGCATTTCATAGTGAAAATGAAAAGAAGATTCTTGCCAAAGTAGATTTAAATCTTGTTAGCACTTTGCTTCCAAAGTGAGTTTATCCTCAGTCAAGTCTGGAGCACTCATGATTGCATCCAATTAAATTTAGAAAAAGCTTTTGTATCCAAATACCGGCTTGTCAGATTCGGCATAGTAATTCGTACTTATGACCCATCTCCTCATGTGGCCCTTACTTGACCTGTGTCTTGTCCAGGAATGGGTGAGTGTGGGCAAAACCTTGGGTCAGATGGTACAGAGCCAGCTGGCTGCGGTCGACTCTCACGCTTCGGACAACACAGAGGTCAGAGCTCGATGCCTCAGCCTCTTGGGAAAGTACCTGAGACTCGTGGCTGTGCAGGAGGAGCCGGTGTATCTGAGTGGTCTCTGGCTCAGACACAATCGGGTAGATAACACGCAAATTCACAGATACAAATCGTTAACAAATATGACATTTAACCTATTCTTGTAGTATCAGTGTTTCATGATCTTCAAATAACTTTGTGCAGAAGGAATCCTGCTCTGATCCTAAAGGGGTTCCCACGGAGGATGAGTGCTCTGAAAAAGACAGTGATTCAAGCAGAAAAGAGCAGGGAGTGACCTCTGCCAGGAGTGCTGAGCTGCAGGTACATACCTCCTGACAAGTGACCCCATCACTCCGTACTTCTATCTAATCTGGGATCTTCATGCTGTAGTCCTCCTCACATCACAAATCCTTCAGAGAGTAATACAATTCTACATAGTTCTGATTTTGAAAGATCTGTACTTCAAAACTTAGTGCAGGGTGAAATGAAGGCAGTGTATAATTCATATGATGACATTTTGGCATGTAAAGTTTTGTTTTCTAAGATTGAATTTTACCAGTGAAGTCTCTTCAGATGACTTATAATGATACTAAAACTATTTTGTTACACCCAAGCTGCTGGAATTTTATTAGGATGATATGATCCTTTTTAAAGCTTTTGCCATTTCAGCTGTCACTTTGCTCATGAGCTTCTGTTTAGACTTTGGAAGCAGAACTTTGTGGGAGAAAAAGGTTGTAACCATGAAAACAGTCATGCTGAAGCTGAAAGTGTTTTAAACTACTGCAGAAGCTTAATCATTGTGAGTTACGGAAATCAAGTTTTTGATTCATTGAATGTCCGGCTAGTCTGTTTCTGGAGCTAGAATGACTGTAAATCAGCAATTCCAAAACAGTTCACAATAATTTTAAAAAAGACGTCAGAGCTTTACATATTCCAAATGTTTCTGAAAACATTGTAAGCGTCGGTGGTAGTTGTGATCAGAGGGTTTGTTGAGCTGAGTGAGAATCAAGAGTCATTGTTAATTCTTTCCTCTCTTCCTTTGTTGCTGTGGATATTGCGAACAGTTCTGCCTCCTCACTGCCATCTTCTAATTTCTCCCTGTCTTTAGTCTAGAAACTTCTCTTCAAATCCTCAGTTTTCTGTTTAGGGAAGACTTCCATGCCATGGTGTTTCGTGCTCTGATCTGGTTCGGAGCCTAAACTAGACTGAAAAAAATATGGTCAATATTTTACGCTACTTATGACCAAGAAACTCAAAAGAGTTGTTGATTCTTTAAATTTTTATTCATTTAAATTGTCTTCATGTCCTTTTATAACACTACAACACTTCGACAGTCTGCGTCTTATTCAATTCTGATGTTGTGCCTTGACTTCAGAAACTACAATCCAGATGAAGCTATAGTATGATAAAGTATAACAAAAATCAACTTTCAGTGACTTTTGGCTCTGACTTGCAAATAAATAATTTAGGGTAAAATTCATACTGTCAAATACTATTTGGTGCACTTTTGATCAAATCTGCAGCTGGAATAGTTATAAGGCTGAAGCGAAATAAGAATGTTCCAAAATAAGATCATTATTATTTCAAATGTATTTATATAACATGGGTTCTTAGAAGATATCCAAATGCCACCTTTATGATTGCATTAAAATATGGTGGAAGAGACCCCCATTTTCCATCAGCCGGAAGCAGGTTAGATCCAAATGAATATAGCATTTATTATTGAGTGGTAGCAGCTATAATTGTAAAAGAGTTCAATCACCAAAAGTGACATTTAAATTTTGTTACAACAATCAAGAGTAATCCCTCAGGAAAGTCTTTACAACCTAGAGGAGTCACAGCTTATTTTGGTTTATTGAATTCTTTTGATTTTGCATTTATATACCACAATTAAGGAACCATTCCTATGTTTTGAAACAACCTACTTAACCAATTTAATTAACATACTGAACCCAAAAATACTAAAATGTAATCAAATCTAGATTATAATAAAATTATATTAAAGAATAAATTGAATAATAAAAAATTACTATTATAATTATATTTAAAAAGAAAAGGAATGCCAGTTCATCCTCATTTGACCTTCGGATGGATATTTTTGTTTTATGAAATTCAAAAAATCAAATTTCTGTTTTTTTATGGTCTATCAACATCAAACAAAAACTGAGTAAGAGTTTCAGATCTGAACTTTTCAGTGAAGTTAACAGCAGCCCTCCAGCTGACCTTATTTTGTTATGTAAAAAGGGCACATGATCACAGGTCCGAGGATAAAGTCTGTCTTCTCACACATGCACTGTAAGGAATTACGGTATAGTGTATGAAAACACTGGATGGATGGATGGATGGATGGATGGATGGATGGATGGATGGATGGATGGATGGGTGGATGGATGGATGGGTGGATGGATGGATGGATGGATGGATGGATGAAAACATGTAAGAAATTCATTTATTTTAAAATATTTGTTCACTTAAAAAAATTGTGCTCCTGGAAACCAACATGTTAGTAAGTCCAGCAACTGTTCCAAATAAGCCTGATGAGAAAGATGCTTCCTACTTCTGTAAACTCATTGCCAGATCAGTAATGTTAGCTTCAGGCTCAAAATTTTCTTGGGCAAAAAACTCTTAGACAGTTATCCTTGCATCTGTAGTCAAGCAGCCATGATTGGATTACATGTCATTTTTGCAGGACCTCGTCAAATAGTAGCACTGCTGTCAACTTGACGCACTGTGCAGAATTGAAACCTTTCAAATTTTTCATCCGTACTTCACAGATTGGCAAAGTGTATCTGTCGATTGGTTGATGCCTGGAAATTCTTCAGCATAGCATAGAGGGAGCACGGGTACCACTATCCTTTGTCATTTCATGTATCAGAAAGTTGTGGTTGTTTTTGGAAAGTTTTCACATTTTTATTATTAACAATGCAAGTATGTTCTGGAGTGATTCAGCTTATGTGCCTTTTTCCATTTTACATGTATTTACTCAAAGTCATTTTTATCTTCCTATATGTTTGTCTCTCTGTATGTAACAGAGAAAGTGTGATGTGCAGCAGCTGCTGGCTGAAGCCAGGATAGTGCTGTCAGAGGCCATCAACCTGTGTCTCCAACACAACCTGCCCTCATCCATCCTGGCTGATGCTTCTCTAAATATGTTGGAGTGTCTGGGGCAGTCTGACCCTGCAGTGGCAGGGCAATGTCTCGCCCTTTTTCAGGTGGGCGTACATTTACTGCACTGCTCGACTATGAATGTTTTGTATCTTGAGTGTTTGTACAGTGTATTGAAATTAAATGCTTAACGCATACCTTTGCATCAGTGCAAGTATTGTTCTCTGCAAGAGCTCCTGCTATCACCAGCAGCCCCTTCATCCATCTTCTTCTCTATTCCTAGAGCTGCTGCACCGTTTCTATGGCGGCTGAGGTCCTAAGTTCTGCCTGTGCTGACACCAGTGTGTCCAAGCTCTCAGCTCTACTCTGCATCCGCAGGAATCTGCTCCTCTCTCAGGAGGGGAGACCCAGCAGCACGCTGAAGGGAGTGGAGGACTCCCTCAGCAGCCTCTCCAAGGTACCAGGTCACAAACAGCCCAGCTCATGATTAATGGATGCTGTCATGCGCAGCCCAGTAAATTCCCTTCATCCGTGGCATAATATTGGTGCTGTTATGGGCTTTGCTCCAAATTTAGTGAAGGGTTCTAAAATCACACAGAGCAGCGGAGCTGCAAACATATTTAATCATAAAGATTTTGAAGCCATTGTACCATGTCCAGCTGCTGCATCGGGATTCATCTGGGAGGAAACTACTTCCTTTTAAACATAACCGCTTGTCTTCGCCCCCTCCTTATGTTTTTTTTTTTTTTCTAATATTCTGAAACCTGTCGAACTGAATGTCACAGATAAGAAAAAAATATTTAAGCCGAAGCTGAGTTTTTTTTATTTATACTATTATTCTAAAGTTGTCATCTTGAATTTGCTTTCTGATTTAAAGGTCCTTAACCACCTGACAGTTAACTCCAACCACCTGAGCCTCCTTTCAGAGCTCCCACCCAACCTAAAGATCTTGCTGCTTCAGCACTCTGAAGATGGGTAACATCTGTTTTGTCCTCATCCATTTTCCCCTCTAATCTCACTCTCTTTGCTGTGCACTTAATTGCCTGCTGTCTGAGGCGCTGGACGAGCCACAGTGCAGGAGTAAAATGCTGCAGGTCCCACAAGTCACATTACATTTAGGCTGCAGTCATTTCTGAAGCAGTAGGGGTAACTGTGGTAATCCTGCCGCTTCAGGGCTGATGGTGTAGCATTCCTTATGAATAGAGAGGAACTGCTGCTATGTTGCCTCAATTTGATTTAAATAATGTTATGCAGTACAAAAAGTATACTGGTAAAAGATACAAATCCCCTTCCAAATGTTTAATGTCTTGTTTTCTTCTTGTGTTTTGTCAATTCAGGTCTGACCTCTATGGGGGCTTCTATGAAACAACCAAAGTTCCAGAAAATCAGAAAGGAAAGGCTTTACAAGGTGGACTAATGTTTATAATGCAGCATTTTTGGGTTTATATGTGAGCTTTTCTTCACAATTTAATGTGGTCATCGTTACACATGCATCACGTTCATCTGCGAGGCAAATAAAAAGTTCAGATGTAATGAAAACAAACAGGATGAAAAGTTAATGGAATTTTGTAAAGAACAAAAAGCCCCACAAAATGGCTTATCTGATGTAAGGAATTGTAGGAGAAGCGGAAAAAGGGACCATTCTGACATGTAGAGTCATGGCTGGAGAATTTAGACAAGTCAACTAAAAGAAAAACTGGGTAGATGAAGAGAGAAGGAGATCATACAGAAGAAGCATGAAGAGAAGCTCACAGGGACCAACTACAAAGCCTGCAACTTGTCTGTAAGTATGAATGTCTGAGTCTGTTTCAATTCTGATGTTGCAGGTACCCTGACATGCTCAAGGGTGGCCAAGGTCTCAGTCTGCCCACAGGCGCTGCTGGCACTTAGGAAGCAAGCTCTGGCCCTTTGCCAGGAGAGTAGCCATTCCTTCCTCAAGGAAGACTCTTGGCACGGTGCAAAGGTCTGGCTGGAGACCCCGGAGAAGCATCAGGTTTCTGCTCTTGTCTGTCTTGTATAATCTGTGGCTTGTCTTTTATTCTATTTATGCTTCACACTGCTCATAAATTATGTCACTCCCGTGTAATTATCGTCTCATGACTCATCTCACTGAATGGGGAAACTTGGGACAGCTGATTTTTACATCCAGGCTACTTGTGGCTGCATATAAGAAAGTAATCAGTGTCCTAAAACAATCAATTCTGGATTACAGCAACTCAAGCTGCATTTTCTTTCTGTCGTCTTTTCACTGTGCAGCACACTGGAGGAGGTGCAAAGTTTGCACTTCACTTCAGAGAAATTGTGCATGATATGGAAGAATATCTGAATCCACTTCTCAACCAGTTTGACTTCTTCTGCAGAAGGTGAATTACACATCAGTATTCTTTATTTTCTTTGTTCACAGATCTCTTTTACTTTTCTTGATCTTGTTCTTGTTGAGTGCAGGTGGAAAGTTTTCAGATCTCTTAAGGATGTTAAGGTGTTTTGTGTTTAACTATCTTTGTTTATTTATCATAAGTTGGGAAAAAAAGGTCAATAATCCTGTTTGCATCAGCACTGAGATCATTTACTTACAGTAATAATGTGTTTAAAGGCTGCTGAGCAGGAACCAAGCCCTGAGTCTTGGTCATGATCCTATAAGCTTGCCACACATTTCATGTGGAGATTTTCCTGTTCTTCTTATCTATGAATAGGCATAATTAATCGATGATCAATAAATTGATTATTAAGAAATTCCTTGATGCCATCATTTTTTGATTGATAAAACTAATGCATCTTTAGACTGATGCTGAAGTTGTATGTGAGCACATATTTTCCAGTGTAACCACTGAATGAATCCTATTTAACTTAAAAAAGAGTTATTCATTCTCATTTAAATGAGGAAACAGGCAGTTTTTTCTTATTTCACTACATTTGATCAAACAATGAATACAGAATTATAAATATTAATGAGTAATCAAAAGTCAATCATTTATTCACCTGATGATCCATTAAGACAATTTAATCGAATGCTCATCACTATTCTTATCTGAAATTTACAGACTCCAACAGACTGGATTGTAAAACTCTGTCAGCTGTCTTGTGCTGCTCTGTCTTGTGTTCTGGAACAAGTTTTCCCTTTGGATTGCTCCATATTGTTTTGCATCCATTGTTCCCTCCTGCTGCCAGAAAACATTCCCACAGAATGATGATGCCATCGCTATATGTATCATAGGGTTTAATCTTTGCTTCATCAGATCTGAGGATTTTACTTCTCATGGCTTGAAAGTCATTCAGGTGCCATTTAACAAATTCCCAGTAAGCTGTGCCATAACGACCAGCTGAGTGAAGCTCATCACTGATGGTGCATGTCAGTGCATACTGTTTACTGTCATCCCATCTCCGCAAAGGATTCTCTTATACCATCAATAGTGATGGTTGACTTGGTGGTTACCAGCCTGATCTTGACCCATTATCCCCAATTTATCAGTCAGCGACAAGTAGGAAACATTTCTTTTTATGTTGTAGAAACATCTCAAAAGGCCACCGATTAAAGTAAAGCTGGGTTTATACTCACCTGCATCTGTGTCAAGGGAGTTCAGGCATAACTGCTGCAGCCTCTGCGTAGGTTCACAGAGGCTTGACGCGCAATTCTTTCAGACCTGGCATGCCCCCGTCTACGCAGACGCAGCTACACAGAAGTACCCCCTTGTGATTGTTCAGTCTGTGATACAGGTTTCAGGATATCTGACTACCTTTAAACCGCAGGCAAAAGTCAGATAAAGCAGAATTTTTCCTGATCTGATGATATTTTACATCACTGATTCTGCGGCCTCGTTTGTGATTTGTTGCACAAAATCCACAGAGAAGCCAAAAAGGATTCATGTGGAGATGATCGAACTGTGCAGTTTACCAACGCCCCATGGAATCAGTAGATAGTGAACTTGAATTTTGAATTATTGAAAAAACTGTGTCACATGTAGTTTATTGGCCGCTACCAGCCTGCAGATCCAAAACGGTGACCTGGCACATTTACCTACGCTCGAGAAAAACGCTCTGCGTCAGCTCTCCAGGGCCAACCTGACGGAGACGCCACGTGAGTATAAACCCAGCTTTAGATGCAAAAACACAGCTACAGTATTCTGTTTAAATACATTAACAAAGCATTCCCAAAACATGTTTGCCTATTTATGTCCAAATGTGTGCAGACAACAGCTTGGCAATGATTTAAAATTTTAATCACGATTAATTGCGTGATTATCTGTATCTAATCATATTTTAATGAACAAAACCACAACAACATATGGTTTGCACACACGGTAAACACATTAGCTTGTTTTTGCTCAGAGTTTTAAAATAGTCCTTGTAAATGGGCCTCATGCAACATTTTTGTCTTCTTGTCGTAACTTTCTCTTACTTCTTCTACTACGATGAGCTCCTACGAGTGTGCCCTGTCAGATTCAAGACATGCTCTTAACGTCAGGTTAATGCGTAAATGTCCTTCGTAAACTTGATGCATTCCACCTGTATGTAAGCGAGCTTGCTTTCATGAGAATTGACCATTTGCATAATTAACAGCCCTATAACTCCATAATAGGCTACCCGACCTCCCCCCCTTGTCAAAATGTGTTAATTCACAAAAATGGCATCGAGGTCAAATAAGAGGAATTTCACCAGTTCGGAAATCAAGGTTCTGCTGACTGAGATCAACAAAGTGAACTTGGTCATTTTCAGCTCTGTCAGACCAAGGTAAAGTAGGCCTAAACAGTGGACAAAACAACGCCAGAGTCTCTGAAACTTGATGCCGGCACTGAACAAAAACACTGTTTTTGTGTTGCTGATCTCTTTCCTACTTTGCAACTTTGTGAGACAGGTTATGCAGTAAGACAACTTACTGTCAGACATGCCGATGGGCAGATGTATCTTACTGATCCTCACCTGTTCTCATCTTCATCCATCAGGCCACAAGCTGCATCTCTGCCTATCTCTGAAGTGGCCAAAACCAAAGATAAAGAAGAAAAAAGTGTCTCAGGTAAACTTAGAACTTTTGTTCAGTAATATTATCCTTACTGTATATCTCAGTCCAGCATGTTCTGGATGTTTGCCTACTGAAACATACCTGACTCACATTCATTAAAATGCCTGTGCAGAACCTGAAAACCTGTAGGACACTGGCCCAGGAGGTCCAGAGATAATGACCCTTGCTGTAGAATCTGGGAGCTTTTCTCATTGCAGCTTTATACAACACACTTTAACATGTTGAAACTTCATGTTCACACATGACAAGGCAGAGCAAGGGGTGTCGTGTGTTGCTGACTTTCTTTAACACAAGAGTTGAATTATAAATAACTTGGCTAAGAGAGAGAAAGATGAGGCCCGAACAAGAAGATCTTTTCCCTCCATCTTTTGTTCACTCTTTTATACATACTGTAACATCTGCATCGGTACACCCTGTCAGAAAGTTAACCTCAACTATGAAGGTTATTATTTTGACATTTCAACAGGCAAACGTTTCCCCATCATTTGTGGTTTATTTATTGTTGTCCTCCCTGCAAGTATCTTCAGAGAGGCCTTGATCTTGCAACAAAGTTTGATGACGAGCTTCACTACTCCAAAAACACAGCCTCATAGCTCACAGTAGTCTTTTAGGCAGTTTTTATTTATATTAAAAAGCGGTCCCAGCTAGTGAAACAGTGAAATTGTTCCAGTTGAAAAAACAAAGTAAAAGACTATTAAATACAAAGGGACAATCTGCTCTGTCAGAAAATATATAATTGATGTGAAATCATTGTTGTTTTAAGCTGAACCAGGAGAATATTTGGTGGTCCTGGCAGACAGGAAGCTGCTGGACTTACCACTGGAATCCTTGTCCGTTCTGCAAAAGGAAAGCGTGAGCTCTGTGTCACGGGATTTTTCCCTGCAGCTTCTCCACAGTCGACTGAACAGAGAAGAACCACAGAAAGGTACCAAAGATGCATATAAATCCATTTTGAAACATTTGCAAGCACAACAGATTTCTTCCCCTGTTCTCAGGAGACTGGCTTTAAGACTAAATGCACTCGATGCAAATTATGTACTATTATTGTGAAACCGTTTAATTAATGATAACCTTTGAAGTTTCTACTCAAGAGCAGATTATTTGTTTTGCTTCCCATCCAGAGAACGACTTCGAGCCAGGCTATAAGACTATAGCCTGGCTAACTGTTTAACCACGTGGAAGTGCATTTGTGCGTATGCGTTCATTTGTTGATCAAAATAAGTCAGCTACATTATCAGGTACGCCTTGCTAGTACCAGGTTAAACCTCCTTTTGCCTCCAGAACTACCTTCATTCATGATGCTATTGATCCAACAAGGCGATGTGAACATTCCTCGGAGGTTCTGCTCCATATCAACATGACAGCATCACACAGTTGCTGCATCCATGATGAGAATCTCCCGTTCCACCACAT
>JBBBVT010000017.1:4258190-4274691 GCA_037177035.1 Craterocephalus eyresii | reverse complement strand
TCATGTTTTTTAATTGCATTACAGGAAATAAAGAACTTTATCACAATATTCTAATTTTCTGAGACAGACCTGTACATTCATGACACATTGTGACCACTGAAGCCTGAGCAGCGCTGGAAGTTAAGCTCCCCCCACCCCCACCCCCCTCCCAAAAAAAAAACAAAACAAAAACAGGCTCCCCCTAAGCCCATGCTATGGTTGGTACACTGCTCATGACAGAACCTCTCAGCCAGTCACCAGATATAGCACCAGTGGCAAAGCTACACTTTAATACACGAGTAGTCAGGGGGTGGGCAAGGCTGTATTGGGGGGACCATATAGTAAGAAAAGGAATGGTTCTGGCTGTGTTTCTGTGTCCTTCTCAGTTCTCCTCGTTCTTATAACTTCAAAAACAAAGTCAGACTGGTTACAAGCTTTGCTTCTCCACAATATTTTATGCTGTAGCTCCTTTAAAATCAACTAGCAGTCTTGTCAGCCTCATTTTGAATATTAAACAGGATCATGTGGCTTTTACTTTGTCAGTGGTAAATAACTTGGACATTGTGAAAATATTGTAAAAATCTTGATGAACTGAGACACTTCACGAATCCAAACACCTTCTGAAAACGGAAAAAGAAGAATGAATTCTCTTTGAATGCAGTGTAGGCTTTATATCACAGAGATGTATTTAAGGACTTCTGAAACATGTTGCACAAGTCAATAAAGATATGCTGCAACAGTTGTACTATGATCAGTACAGTTACCTACAGCTGAGATTACACTCACTGTCCTTAAACACCTGCGACAGACTGGCGACCTGTCCAGGGTGTACCCCGCCTCTCGCCCGTTGTCAGCTGGGATAGGCTCCAGCACACCCGCGACCCAATTGGATAAAGCGGTTCAGAAAATGGAAGGATGGATGGATGTCCTTAAACACAGCGGAAAATTCATTTTCCATTTGGTCCCATTCTAACAGTTGTCATTGCACTGGTAGATTCAGGAGATTTTTTAGACTTTCAGCTGTGGTCCACCTGAAGCTCTCAACATGGGTTCCAAAAAATCATGTTGTAGCATTTATGACCTCCATTTATCAGAGATGGCATCAACTTGATGAGATCAGAATCTAAGATAACCATTACTAATACGCAGCATGCGGTGATGTCTTACAAAACTGGCTTTACAACCCGCATGCACTGTCTGGACATGTTATCTTCCGCCACGAGTCCCACTTAATCTTATAAACAAAACACAAACAAACTTTGCTGCAATCTGACGTCCAATGCTTTCAGCAGCTCACCAGTCCATCAAATTTTCAATCCATTTTTCCACAACATAATACCATTGATCTCCAAGATGCAAAACCAGACCTCTGGTCCTGCAGGTTTTAGTGTGGCCCTGCTGCAACACACCTGACTCCAAATAATGAGTCATTTTGCAGAATTTCATAGGCTGTTGGAGCCATTTAATTTAAGTCAGGTGTGTTGGAGCAGGGACACAGTGAAAAATCCAGCACAGCAGCCCAAGAGATCCAGATTTGATTATCTCTGATCTATAGGCTGTTGTCTTTGTAAACTTAAAAGTTCCAACTGGTAAAACTTCTGCACCTTGTCATTATGGCCATGAGCCATTGGTGGCTTTTTATGTGCTACAATACACATCATCAGCAAAATCAGCTATGGATACTATAACTGAGGGTCTCTTGTTTCAATGTGCATGTACCACCTTTACTGTCAGGCAGCATACGCTTTATATTATTTTTGAAAGAATCAACACTTACCAGTCACGCTTTAAGCAAGCTGCAGGTTCAGCTACATGCTACCTGGAGGAGGAAGTTGGTTTGCTTTCCCCTGGTTTCTAAATGGTGGACATAACATTCGCTATTCAGAATGGATAGCACAAAATCACATTTGAAAATCAAATTTATTCTGTGAGCTTTGGTGTCTTACCCAAAAATTGACTTCATTTAGAGACATGCTGTGTCAGATCAAAAATACAAACAGACACAGGTCTGCAGTCTTCTTTCTGAAAGACTTTTTGATCACAGATAGCTTTGGTTTGCTGCTAAACTAATTAAAAAGTGTGTTGCTGTTCCAAGCGTTTACATGTGGGATACTGCAAGAATGAGCTGGAACTCGTCTGCTAGAATTTCTTCTGTGAATCTTTGGATCTGCCGGTCCAAAGAGCAGGTCAGTCAAAATAACTGATCAGCTGAGATGATCGGGCTGGATTTTCCCAGTAACTGTGGGGTGGTTATTCTTTTGTGAGGCAGTTCAGAATGGCTTGTAAACAGGTATGTGATGACAGCATTTGGAAAGACTGAGACGAGAGCTATGCTGTGCTTGTGCCTGACTGCTCAACTCGGTTTTGACCTCAGAAGTGTTGCAAGTAGACTGAGGCTTAACAGCAGTAAGCAAGTGGCAAGCAAGACGAAATTATCCTGTTGTGTCTCCATTTTAAAATGTGCGAATGACATGACCTTTAAAGGCTGGTAGTTTTTTTTCCATAAACAACTCGTGAAAAAAGCTTAGAGTGGCTGAGGATTTGAAGAGTTGGATCGTAATGATCATCTTTCTATGACCATAACTGCTCAAAGTAAAGGATCTTATCATCAGTAGATCTGGGAGGTAGTTTGGATTCCAGCTACAACATAAAAAGGTCCATCTAGCACATCTTTAAAGAAAAATACTATGGCTAGTACTCTTTCACCATACAGTAGCCTAACATCAAGTAAGGTTAATCTGCAAGTACAGGACAGCCACATTCAACATTGATTTGGAGTCAAATGGTTGTTTTAGGATTCAAGATTATTTTTTTTAAAAAGTCCATTGTGGATCATCGTTTTGAAGGTTTATGTGCTGAAGATGTCACAGAGTCAAGCATTTATCACTCAAGTTATGTAACTGATAATTGAAATCCAAGTGCTTTCTTTTCTGTTGATTCATAGAAGCTGCTTTTATAAAACTCTAAGGAGAAGAATGGCATCAGAGAGATTCCCTGGAGTGGAATCCATCAGATTTTAAACACATAGCAATTTTACTCTTCCATCAGTATCCCACTTTTTGCCCTTATGTTGCTAAGAGTAAGTGCCAGTTGATGAATCTCAATCACTTTAAACGTAGGTGTTCCAATGACAAGTTTTAATTTTGTGCCATATTTTTTTTATAACAGTTTGTGTTGTGAAAGTTGTGCGGATACATAAAGACAATTTCCTTAGGTTTCCATTTGGAAATAATGAAACTGGTTAATTACTCCTGTTAAGCGTAGACTTCAGTTAGTGTAAGAAAAACAAACCTGCTGATGAGATGCCTGTAAACTAATTTGTGTCCATGATGCTAAACCTTTGAAGTTGTTAATTTTTTTTGAAGCAGTGTATGTTCAAGTTTCAAACATTTTTTTAAATCTTTGAAATAATAAAATGGGTAATAAAAAAAAGCAAAAACTCACAACTTCCCCACACAGGTCAGCCAGTAAAAGAATCTTGATTCCAGGAATGTCGGGATGCTCTTTAAATAGTGATCAAATTCAAATTTGTATTGATAGCGAAGTAATAACAAGAGTGTCATACATGTTTTCTAGATATTTGGATTGATCATACATTATGTTGGAAGGAACAGATTAAATGTCTGTAAAAAAACAAACAAAAAAAAAATCCATTGGAATTCTATGTAAGATAAGAAATCTAGTTAATTATAAATGTATCAAATTGTATTAAATTTGATTTAACCTTATTTAAGTTATTGTAATATAGTATCGGGAAGTGCCTTTACTGTTTACTAACCTAAACAGAATTTTTTTTATCTTACAAAAAGTTTGTCTGGATAGCAACTCTTTTTAAACCTGGTGCCCCAAGTTCACCTCTGTTTTCCAAATTAAAACTCTTGAATATTTTTGATCTTTATGTTTTTCCTACTTATACATTTGTATAGAGAGTATTGTTTGATGATGATTGGCCATCTTATATGAAATAATATTTTGCATACAACTACCAGCTTTATCATTACTCTGCTAAAGTAACATCTCCATTTGCTGTTGTATAAAACATCTCATGATCAAATGTCAGTCAGATATCACAATATTAAATTATTATACAGATATTCATTTCTTCTAGACTCATTTACAACATTATCAAAGTATGAAAATAAATTGAAGCAGAAGCAAATGGTTGAGTACTTCACCTGATAAAAGATAAATTAACTTGAATTGATTGTATATCTTTTTGCAGCATATATTTATTTTGATATGTATTTTGTTTTCATCTAATCGTTAAAAATTTTATGGGAGTGGTGCTACTATAAGCCTATTAGGCTTCTACCTCTCCCAAGCACATTCTATTAGTATCATCTTCACTGTGTTGGAATGACTGTTTCGTTTTATTCTTCGAAAAAAATATTTGTCATTGTTTATCTATTTTATTCCTATATTCTAATTGTACCGTGAATGTGCTAAATAACTAAAAAATTCTTAGAAAAACAAAAACAAAGACTTTCAAATCACATGAGGCAATATTTTATGCAGAACATAACAGACATCTACATTGAGGAAATTTACAATGTGATGCTGCTACAGGGAAAAAAAATAATAGTTATGGGGTGACAGGAGCCTGACAAAGCAAGAAAAAAGATGTGGCTGGGCAAACATCCAGCAAGTAATCTAGTTAATTGATAACAGGTGTGTAACATGATAAGCTATAAAAGGGATGTCCTACAGAGGCAGAGCTGCCCAGGAGTAAAGATGGACAGATGCTCTCCAATCTGTGAAAGTGCATAGAAATACATAAACAATGTTGCTCAACATCACATTTCAAAGGCTTTGCTTCTCATCTCTAGTGTCTAACATCATCCAAAGATACAGAGAAACTGGAGATGTCCCTGTGCAAAGGGTATAAGGCCCGAGACCTTTATTGGATAAAAATCACTGTGGATAACACAATCCTTAGTACCATCTGAACATACAACTAAAGCTCTATCATCAAAAACTGAGGCCATATTGGAATCTCTGAAATGAACTGGTTCAGAGTGGGACAGAGTTCTATGGACAGATGAGTCAAAGTTAGAACTTTTTGTTTAAGATTATGTGTTATCCTGCCCAGGGACGTCTGGGCCTTTGGAAGATGTAATAAGAAATGTTGCCCTTATTGCCCTTATCTAAATAGGCATAACAACGTCCATGCTTCAGGTTGTGATCAAGTCATATAACCAGTTAAAGCAACAGACTTTTCAAAGTCTGTCTATTATTAAAAATTATTCTTCAATACTTTTCAAATCATGCTTTGTGGCTAGGGCTACCATGACAATATTGCTCTTGCTGAAATAGTCTGTAAGCAATAACATAAATATAGAACATTATATCAAGGTCACAATCAAGACTGCACCAGGAATTACATCATCATTCAATATAAAGGAGGCCTTGAATCAAAGTTAATATTCTTAAGACCCAATTGCTGCACTTTAGATTGGTTCCAAAAGAAAATGATTTTCAATACAGAATATTGTAGTGAAAACGAATGAGGCAAATACTTATAGTACTTCGATCAAATTTATTAAAGAAAAAAATCAGGTTACACTTACAGGCTTATTCTTTTTCCATGGCTATATGAAAATGACACAGAAAATACGTTTTTTAAAAAGTTCACAGTTTGAAAGAAAATATCTCCATATTCTAATGTCTGATGTCAGACATGGCTACAATAGTGGGTTTACACGGAAACATCAAAGAATGCCTTCTTTAAGAGTGTTCACTTACGGAGCCATGAGCGCAGTCAACATTTTTGTTCTGCCTTATTCCTACTCAAAACTCTGTGGTGGGTATCCCTAATTATTTAGCTCAGCTGAATCTGCAGATTCTTCCTACCTCAGCAGCAGTGGATGATCTGGGCTTCACACTCTCCCTGCCCTCCATCTTTGTCTGTATGACAACAGATGTGCCCAAGATTGTCAATTGACTCATCATTTTTTAATAAAGCCAGCCTTTTTGTTTCAGAGCTAGCACAAACTATAGCAAAACACTTCATGCTAACAGTTTAACAGGGAAAATAAGAGTTTTACCATCACTAATTTTATCAATATAATATGTCCTTTTTCATTTGTTAATTATCTGGACTTAAGGCTGGTTTATACTTGCGCATCATCTGCGTCGCGGGGGTTACGGCGTAACCGCAGATAAAAGTAAAATAAAACTGCACTTTTCCAGATCTGACAACAGTTTACTACACTGATCCTGCAGCTGCGTTGGTGATTTGTGGCACAAAATCGGAATGTGCAGCACATCTAACAGCTGTTCTTAAAAACTGATCACTGCATGTAATCAGTAGATTGTAATTTTTTATGTTGAAGCACTGAAAAAACTCCGGGTGGCGGAGTTTATTGACCGGTACCAGCCTGTCGCTGCCTGTAGAGCCGGAAAAAACCCCACGACCCGGTGCGTTTCCCTACGCAGGAGTATAAACACACAGAGGGTCTGCGTAGCCTCTGCGGGTCCCGCCGCACGGAGGCTACGCGCAAGTATAAACCAGCCTTTAGTTGAATTATACAAAAGCAGGGGTGAATACTTACTTTCTTCTTTTAAAAAATACTGTAAACTCAGAGCGGAAAATGAAACTTATGGCGGGACGAAGCTTCACGATGTGTTCAAGTGAGCTTGGAAAAAAACAATGTCAGCGTCATACGCAATGGTCACTGCATGGGTTTAATTTCTAAACCAATACAGAAAAGAACATTCCTACGGTATTTTAGAGGGTCTTAAGAGTAATTTAGGGGGTCTCAAGTTCACCTAAAACAGGCCTAACGACGTCCATGATCCTGCCTAAAGAGAGAGGAGACCTTCCAGTGTGTTATCATTGTTCAGCTCGGCCTGCATCTTTGCATAAGTAACACTGTACGGGCAACCAGCAGGTTTTGGAAAGAACTGTGAAGTGAAAAGTAAATAAATGTTTAAGAGAAAGATCTTCTCCCCTCCAGACGACGTCTATTTCAGGTAAGGTCTTGTGTATTTCAGCAGGACCATCCTAAACCACATGCTGCAGCTATTACACCAGCATAGCTTTACAGCAGAAGAGTGTGGGTGCTGAACTGGCCTGTCTGCAGACCACATCTTTCACCTATAGAAAATATTTGGTCCATCATTTAAGAAAAAATACATCAAATACCACAAACTCTTCAGCAGCTGGAAACCTACCAGGCAAGAACGGGACCATTTTCCAACACCAGAACTCCAGGAACTCCTAACCTTGAAACTCAGACAAGTTTAAACTGCCCTGAAAAGAAGAGGAGATGCTACGCTATCGTAACCACGGTAACCATGCTCCATACCAACAACTCCAACCTGCAGTAGCATCGCATTTGACATGAGCTCATTTTGTGCATGAAATTGTCAAAATTCTCAGCCATCTGTTACGGTATGAATGTTCTGGTATGAATAAAATACTGGCTAATGTCATTTGAGGGTCTATTAGTTTTAATATTGCTCTGATTTAAAGAACATTCCAACATTTCTGGAATTTAGGTTGTATGATTCTTGTCCTCTGTTTTTAACTGTTTCTGTTTCGCTTGTCATGTCTTGTCTCTTGCAGCTGGATCCTAGCAGTTCAGATTGAATCTGTCCTCTGACCTTCAGACAAACTGTAACAAAATCTGCTGCAACACATATTATGACATCAACAATAAAAAGATAATTTTAATATTGTAAATCTCTAAAGGTTTTGATTTTCTCATAATAAATCAGAGCATTAAAGGCTCTCCATCTCTCATGTTTCTTAAATTAAGATAAGCTCTCTGGAAAGGTTGTTCATTAATTATTATTAGGCTAAACAATGAACAAAATCTTTGCCGGACATTGTACATTACATTACATTTTACATTACATTCCAAATAAATATCTTGGAAGGCAATCCAACATTTATCCAATATTGGTCACAAAGAGTGCTTTCAGTTTGGTTTTATGTGAACATCTGCTTAGATAAGATATTTATGGGTGATATTTTAATGGTGGTTCAATTAGATTTTGCAATCTGTGAGCATCATCTTTGGAATTTTCTTCTGTGATGGTTATATTTTTGCCCTTTTGGCCTGGTTATAACTGAGTGTCACATGGTTTGCTACCAATTTCCTACCAATATTGTCCCAGTATTGGTTCAGGGTTGGTTTGGGCCATGGAACCACCCTTTCTCTATGTCAGTACATAACTTTAAACATCTATAACATGTTTTTCTCCCCCGTGTATTCTGAATTGTTGTAGCGGAGCTCAGTGCAGAGGACTGTTGATCTCCTCAGACACATCAACAGATTTCATTGTTTGTCTTGTTTTTCCTGAAATCTGAGGGTTATGATACAAAGATGGTGTTTTTATGTTGATTATATGGCTGGCTCGTTAGTGACTCTGTTATCACAAGTGAACCATCATTCCAGACCAATAACCAGTGAGTGTAGAAGAAATAAATGAGCTTGGAGACCACGTGACCCGCAGGTATCTGAAGAACTGAAAAGAGGCTCACAGGGCATTTGCAACCTTCAACATCTTGCCATCGTCACAAGTGTCATCACTCCAAATGGGTGACGAGATGGTGCTGAGAGGGAGGAGGTTAGCATTGGGACGGATGATTGACATCCATCAAACTCTGAGCCACCTGCAGCTACGAGCTAACGGAGCTAACCAGATGATGGAGGTAGGCGGGCTAAATCTAAGGCACGCTGTTAGCTGGCTATAAACTGTTGTTGTGTTAGCCCCTGCCTCCTTTCTGCCAGATATCTGGCACCTGTCAAGACGTTTGTCTTTTAAACCTGGGAGTCTGTGGGGTTTGACTCTGTTATGGAGCGAGCCCCTAGGGGATGAGGGGGGAACCGCAATTTTTGTTACTTCTTGCCACTTGCTAACTGTTAGGTCCATGTCCTTTATTGGGATTTTATTTTGTTAAAATGTTTTGTTCCTGTTTTATTTTGATTTCTCCCTTCACCTAGGCATTTGTGTTAACTTGTCTTCCTCCTTCTTCCCCTACCTGATTACCCTAATGTGTATCACCTGTTGCTCCTCCTGTGTATTTAAGTTGCCCCTTGCCCTCATTCCAGTGCCAGATCGTCTTTTGTGTTTTTTCCAATCCTTCCAGCGTTTTTCCTAGTTGATATTCCAGTGTATGACCTCTTTTAATCTCTCATGGATTCCCGTCTCTGCCTGACCCCTTTTTGATACTGTTGCCTGGCTACTGGACTGCTCATCCGTGTACCGACCCCATGCCTGAATTAAACCTTTTTGTAACGGATCTTCTTGTTTTGGAGTCGTGCATTTGGGTCCTCATCTTTGCAGAATCCTAACACTAACAACACTATCTGCAGATTATTATGGGATGTTGCTGTGCTGGGCGTCTCCCAAGCAGCAACCTCCGGTGGAGATTTGTGAAGCCAATGCAGCAGTCCAAAAGCACTAAACAGAGGGAGAATGAGAGGAAAAGTGAACTCATTATCATTCAGCAGCATATTTAAAGCTGCACAATGTAAATTTCTAACTTAAAATATTTTTTTTTTACTGGTTTTCATGGCTCAGTGACATCTGGAGTTGTCATTGCCCAGCAACCTCCCCATGTTGTGGCATCACTTTACAGCTGAGTTTCACTGTACACAACACATCACACGCTGACAAATGGATCTCAACACATTGGCTGATTTGAACACCAATTGTTGCCAATTTATAAAGGACACATAAGAGGGCAAATTAGAGGAAGCAAGGAAAAGAAAAAGAGAAAGATCAGATGAGTCATCATTGCACAGACCTATCTTTGTTTTAGAGAGTTGAGACTACAGTAGAGCACAGTAATGAATGCACAGATTGAGCAAAAGTACAGGTAACTACTTCAACAATGTTTACATGTGTACTGTTTTCTTTAAGGTTCTTTTATGGTGTTATTTATCACAGAAGGTGCACTATCACATTTCAAACAAACCCAGTATTGCATTTTAGATCAGAGGGTTCTTACTTCACACACAGTTTTCCATTCAGACACATTGTAGTAAAAATAGTATCATAAATATGGCAGCTGCATGTACGTGTGGACCCACAGGAAGCAGATATTAATGGCAAACAAATATTATACTAAAGCGATAATATGCTTCATCTTTAAAGTTTACCTTGTCAAGCTTGCCCCTATAACTCCACCATGAGGCCTAGATATAAACGTTTCCAGTATTTGCTCTGGTCCAGCAACATGTTGGTTCTAGCATGGCACCAGTTTTCTGTTACTGGAACCAGAAATGTGGTATTCATAGGAGAAAGAGCTGGTTCCACAGTAAAGCAAAGCAAGTTTACCTAACAGCAGTTCAATGCGCTTTTCATGACTTTGCAAAGAGTGCAGAAACAAGTTAGCCTCTGGCTCTGAACCTGCACTAGAACCAAAGAATACTTGGCCGGTGACTGGATGAAGAACATGCCTCTGAAATCAAAGAATAACTTCTACAAATGAACCACCAAGCAGAATCATTTGGAGCTAGTCAATGAATGGGAGTCATTGTTCTCTTGAGCTTTCGATCTTTCATATGTTCAAAATACCTCTGGACAGTCTAGGCAGGTTTCAGATTTTGGAATAAATCTAGATAATAAATAAATCAATCATAAATTTAGATTAAGTGTTCTGTGGTGGTTCTTCTTTTGCTTTGTTTTTTAAGTTTTTTGCAGTTGTTTAGCAAATTTTCTTAATGTTTCATAAAAACTGCCATTGATCCCACAAACACAATAGTCGCTTTCTGTTTGTCAAGGTTTCTTTTCTTTGTTTGAGTCCCATTAGCTTGCAGCGACCACCTGTAGGCAGATATTCTTCCTGCGATCCATTTATTATATAGTAAAAAATCAATGGACATGTACATGTTGCAAACAAGATCAATAGCAGAATGGAAGCCAGATCACATAACCAAAATTTAAACTGCAAATAGAAAATCTGAAAGAGATTTCCTACCTGCTCAGATTGTTTTTTTGGGGGGATGTCACTTTCTTATCTTCAGGCAGGTGAAATATATTCATACAATCTCTCGGGACTAATTATTTTAGAGCCTAATTTAGCAAGTATTTAAATTCGTTACTTATTCCAGCCAAAATCTATCACTGACATTTGGATTTATTTTTAGTCACTTCCATCTGAATTATCCAACGGTACCAACAACGCAGGACCTTTTCATTCAGGTCCATTTTATCAAGATTCAGAATTGTCTGCCTTTGACTTTTTTCTTTTTTCCCAGCAATAAAATATTAACGCTGAGGCCTTGACAAAATGATGACATGTTATCAATTAATGATGGGTTTAAAAAGTGCAGGGGGAAATAGAAAGCCCTAATGTCCTTTTTCATCTTGCACCGTTTTAGAATATTTATACATCAGCAATTAGACCTTCCATTTTCAAGAGTAGTAGCTCAGACAAACCATGCAACATGTCACACTGACAGCATCTGCACTGCTGTTTTGCAGTCGTAAGAGTTGTATGATTTACACATAGGGGAATCCAAGGTTTTCATTTTTGATGCCCTTTCAATTCATTCAATTTATCAACACTCAAAATGTTATTACTCTGAGAATGTGTTTTTTATCTGTGCTGTTCTTGAATCTGTACTTTTTGTTTCTTGCACAGTGGTGACTAAACTGGAAAAAGTGTTTCCTTCTGTCACATTCTGTCCTTTAAATTGGATTAAATGAACTTATTCTCTACTTTAATCTGTATAAATGATGCTTTGTACAGCAATTTAAGGTGTTTCCCTCATGTAAATAGCTTGGGTCCCTTCATGATGGCTTGGCTTCCTGGCCAAGAATAAATCTAAAAGGAAATCCAGTTATCATTGGATACAACAGATCTCTTCATTCAACAGAATTCTCATTAAGTTATTTAAATGGAGAACTTCCAGATTTCCTACCTCTATCTTTGTAAACTAAATTGTGAAACAGCTGTTTAATCTTTTCAACTTAACCACTGAATAGGACCTTAACACTTCAATAGGATTATTCTAAAAGCCAAGGATCTGTAAAACTACAAGAAAGGTTAAACACTTGTGTGCATACATTCTGCACACACAAACATTAACATGGAAAACTCTGTGTACACAAAGGTGGAAAACTCTAACGTCTATGCACACAACAGGGTGGGGGAATTAATCACAAATGGGAATGTTGTGAATTTGAATGCATAAACATCAACATTTCAATTTCCATACACACAGTTTGTGGGCATTCTATTCACAGCACAAATAAGAAGGATCATCCTGAATTCTGCATACACAAACATAGAACAGTCTAAACTGCGTGGGAACAAAGGGAACGTTATAGTACCTGTGTAGGGCACAACGCATCAAAAAAATGATTATACACTACCACAAATTTGAAAAAAATCCACAAAATTTACACAGCTATGATTTCAAACACACTGTAAAAAGGTTGAAGAACACTACAGAAATTTACAAAAATAAAAATAACCTACAAATTCAAAAACCAAATCACGACAATAAATTCAGAAATATTACAAAAAATTTCAAATCTGCTAATTATATTGCAAATAAAATATTAAAACACGTGTAAATTCCAAATCTCAATTTGAAATAATGACATTGTTAATTCTGTGCACAGAAAGGTGGAAGATTGGAAAGTGCACTCAAAAGGGGATTGTATGGAGAGAAATTTGTTTCTTTATTATTCAATCAAATAGAATAGAATTGAAACCAAAAATAAATTTTGAGAGCAAAAGAAAAGAAGTGAGAACCAAATTTATTTTTTTAGAGATAGAAACAAAATAGGTTGCAATTAAAAAATATACATTTGAGAGAGTATTATCTCCAACTTCACGGTAGCCTGGATGAAGTGTACCATAGACAGAAACTAGACGTTTATGACTGTACCCGACCAACAGCTGAGCGACGCGAAAAAACCCGGAAATGCAGGCTGAGGGTCGAGGGAGAAATGAATGAAACTGAAGGCGTAGCTGGCGCCGGATTCAGGTGAAACCAACCAATAGAAACTCTGCTCCCATTCACCAGCGCAGGCCCCTCCCATCAAATGCTGTTAGGTTTGCAACCAAAACTTTAGGATTTGCAAGCAAAAAGGACTGATTTGAAAACAAAACTTTATAACTTGTAACCAAATGTTTTTAATTTGAAAGAGAAGAGGACTTATTTTTATGCAAAATTATGTTAATTTTTGACTTACAAACATTAGTTTTGATTCAATAAAACATTGATTTTGATTAAAAATATTAGTTTTGATTGAAGTTGGAGAATATGCTCTCTCAAATGTGTATATTTTAATTGCAACCTTTTTTGTTTCTATCTCTACAAAAAAAAATTGTTTCTCACTTCTTTTCTTTTGCTCTCAAAATTAATTTTTGGTTTCAAATCTATTCTATTTGATTGAATATTAAAGAAAGAAATTTCTCTCCATAGGATTGTTCTATAAAATCCACTTACAAGAATTAACATTCTGAATACACAAAGGTGGAACTTTCTCAACTCTGCACACAAAAAGCAGAAACATCTAAATTTGTCACACACAACACACACAAAGGGGAACATTCTAAATGCTGCTCACACATGTCACACACACAAAGGAGGGAAGTCTAAATTCTGCACAAACAAAGGGGAACATTCTAAATTTCACACACATCAAACACACAAAGGGGAAAATTCTAAATTCTGCTCAGACAAAGGGGAACATTCTATAGTCTGCACAAACAGAGGGAAACATTCTAAATTCTTCCCACATGTCACACACAAAAAGGAGAACATTCTACATTTTTTACATACAATGCGGGAACATTCTAAATTCCTCACTCATGTCACACAAACAAAGAGGAACATTCTAAACTCTGCACAAACAGAGGAGAACATTCTAAGTGTCTTACACATGTCACATAAACAAAGGGGAACATTCTAAATGCCGCACAGTCAAAGGGGAACATTCTAAATTTCACACACATCAAACACACAAAGGGGAAAATTCTAAATTCTGCTCAGACAAAGGGGAACATTCTATAGTCTGCACAAACAGAGGGAAACATTCTAAATTCTTCCCACATGTCACACACAAAAAGGAGAACATTCTACATTTTTTACATACAATGCGGGAACATTCTAAATTCCTCACTCATGTCACACAAACAAAGAGGAACATTCTAAACTCTGCACAAACAGAGGAGAACATTCTAAATTCCTTACACATGTCACATAAATAAAGCGGAACATTCTAAATGCTGCAGAGTCAAAGGGGAAAATTCTAACTTCATCACACACACAAAGAGGAACTTTCTAGTCTACACACACGGAGGGGACCACTGTAAATATTGTACTCATCAGGGGGGATATTTTACAGTCCAAATACTAACGGTTAGAACATTCAAAACCTTTGAATGTTCCCAACCTTATGTAAATGGGACAACCCTTGTGTATGCTCACTTGTATATGCATACATTCTGCACACAAACATTAACATGGAAAACTCTGTGTACACAAAGGTGGAAAACTCCAACGTCTATGCACACAACAAGGTAGGGGAATTATGCACAAAGGGGAATGTTGTGAATTTGAATGCATAAGCATCAACATTTCAATTTCCATACACACAGTTTGTGGGCATTCTATTCACAAATAAGAAGGATCATCCTGAATTCTGCATACACAAACGTAGAACAGTCTAACCTGCGTGGGAACAAAGGGAACGTTATAGTAGCTGTGTAGGGCACAACGCATCAAAAAAATGATTATACACTACCACAAATTTGGAAAAACCCTACAAGCTTTAAAACACAGCTATGAATTCAAGCACATTGTAAAAAGGTTCAAGAACACTACAGAAATTTACAAAAAAAAAAGAACCTACAAATTCAAAAACCAAATCACAACAATAAATTCAGAAATGTTACAAAAAATTTCAAATCTGCTAATTATATTGCAAATAAAATATTAAAACACATGTAAATTCCAAATCTCAATTTGAAATAATGACATTGTTAATTCTGTGCACACAAAAGTGGAAGATTGGAAAGTGCACTCAAAAGGGGAATTGTTCTATACAATCCACTTACAAGAATAAACGTTCTGTAAGGCGGAACTTTCTCAACTCTGCACACAAAAAGCGGAAACATCTAAATCTGTCACACACAACACACACAAAGGGGAACATTCTAAATGCTGCTCACACATGTCACACACACAAAGGAGGGAATTCTAAATTCTGCACAAACAAAGGGTAACAATCTAAATTTCACAGACATCAAACACACAAAGGGGAAAATTCTAAATTCTGCTCAGACAAAGGGGAACATTCTAAAGTCTGCACAAACAAAGGGAACGTTCTTAATTCTGCTCAGATAAAGGGGGACATTCTACAGTCTGCACAAACAAAGGGAACGTTCTTAATTCTGCACAAACAAAGGGTAACAATCTAAATTTCACACACATCAAACACACACAGGGGAAAATTCTAAATTCTGCTCAGACAAAGGGGAACATTCTAAACTCTGCACAAACAAAGGGGAACATTGCAAATTCTTCCCACATGTCACACACAAAAATGGGAACATTCTCCATTTTTTACATACAATGCGGGAACATTCTTAATTCCTCACTCATGTCACACAAACAAAGAGGAACATTCTAAACTCTGCACAAACAGAGGAGAACATTCTAAATGTCTTACACATGTCACATAAACAAAGGGGGACATTCTAAATGCCGCACAGTCAAAGGGGAACATTCTAAATTCCTCACACACACAAAGTGGAACTTTCTAGTCTACACACACGGAGGGGACCATTGTAAATATTGTACTCATCAGGGGGGATATTTTACATCCCAAATACTAACGGTTAGAACATTCAAAACTTTTGAATGTTTGAATAAAACAAAGTGTTTATGGAGTGATTTGATGTTCCTTCACCTCCTCCCGGGGTCTCTGGCCTGAAAGCAGCACTTGCAACTCCCCTGAACCGGACCCAACAAGATCTTGCTATAACATAACTTGCTTTACAGCACTCAGACCCTCTTTCGAAGAGCCGCTATAGGGTGCTAATTTAGAGCAAGTCAGAGCCAGACTAACCATCGGTTCTTTGGGTTTCCAGTATTTAAACACCAGCTCCTCAATGCTGGTTCCACACAGCCAGGCAGTAAGGCACCAACTTTTTGCTGGACCAGTCTAGTGAAGAACCGGATAACGTAGCTTGCGTCAGGGTTTGTAGGCGGGGTTACCTGGCCAACACAGACGTGTTTCAAATCAGCGGGACAATGGATTGGGCTGAGGAAGAAACCTGTTGTTTTTCGACTTTAAGAGTCCGGAATAAAGAAGGTAACATTCATTATCCCTTTTTTCAGCTGTGCTGTCTGTTCCTCAGTCATGTAAGCAGCAGGGAAACTCTCCCTCCCTGTGCTTGGCACTGGGGTAAAGCGCCACACCGAGCTACACGGGCCGATCAGCCTTAGTAAAACACTAGTCAAGGCTAAAAAAATTAAATAAAAGATAATGCAGTCAAATGCTTTTGCAGCCTCAACTGCCAATTCCATACAGGGGAGTGGGTAGT
>JBBBVT010000017.1:4184093-4194626 GCA_037177035.1 Craterocephalus eyresii | reverse complement strand
TACAGATCGTACAATGTGACTTTGTTCCTGCTGTCATCACCCCAGAGAGTGTGTCTGTTTTGTCTATTTTTCTGTGTCCAGACGCATCATTAGAAATGGCTGGTATTTTGCATGATGACTTCTGTATGTAGAAATTAACCATTGAGACTCAGCTGTAAATGACATTCCTCCCACATAATGTAACATTTGTTTTCAAACGACATTTGGGTCTTACTTCCATGTTGTGCAGTATACAGTATTTGCTACACTGAGTCCTCATGTACCAAGTCAGCCACTGCTGTAATAATGAAGGAGGATCTGCTCAGAGTTTAGAAAGGAGTTCTTTTTAATTTGTTGAGTTTAAAGTGTTGAGTTGAGTTTAGTAATATAAAGGAGGAATAAAACTCCATTAAATGGAGAGGAATTCTGCTGAAAACTGTATAAAAGATTAAATGAACAACTCCAGCTAAAATCAGTCTGGTTCTGGTGTGCACATTGAAATTTTGGCCTAAACACAAGTGTGCTTGTACCACTTACACATTTGTATCACTTGCTATACAAGCATATGTACCAATATTTTACCTTTGAAAAGAAAAAATTAAGTTCAACAACAGCTGAACTATTTGAAGTGTCAGAATGACATCAGCTTCTCCGGAGACTATCAGTTCATAATTTTATGTTTGCTGGACTAAGCTGTTATGTTAAACCTAGCTGACAGAACAATCTGACTTCTCACCTCAGCTCTCTTGTTTTCAATTTCTTGACAAGTGTTGTGATTTAGGATGTATGTACAGTATAAGAAAGCTTCCACCTAAATCTTTGAGTCATATACACAGACCTACCACTTTACTAGGTACAGCTTGCAAGTACAAGATAAGAGTTAAGTGTTATTTCAGCTCAGTCTGACAAAAAATATGTTAAAGGGACATCTTTCCATAAGTTCAAAATACAAGAGACAACAACTGTGTGTTTTGTTACCTTTATATGCATGTTATTAGTTGTTAGAGGAACATGTAAAAGGAAGAAAATAGGAGCATTAGTAATGTCTGTCATTAAGATTCATGGATTTGGACCTCCTACAATTTGTATCGATCCTCTGAAGTCTGGTGCAAAATAAAATCTTGTGTGATGGAAATTGGAAAGAAATTCTGACTGGGAACTGGAGAAAATCAAACAAAGGGCGAAAAGGAATACCATCATAGCAACTTAACTTTATTTCAATAGGTTGTTTTTATAGGTTTCTGTGGCCTCAGAAGAAACTTCAATTGGCTCGGCCCAGCAGATTTACCCAGGAGAAACGTCCAAAATGATACTTTATTTTCCTCCTGTCTGATTTCTACCCTTTGAATAAACACCAGTTGACTGCAGGCCTCCTGTATGAGAAGCAGAGATGACCTATGACAGAGTCAGAATCATTTCTGCACCTTCAGCCTCAGCAAACCTTTTGGAGATCAAACAGACATGACCCTGACTTTCTGTGTGTCTGCTCTGAGAGAGGGGGTAGGTGATGAAATTAAGAAAAAGATTTTGGCGACTTGTTTTGATGACACTCTTCCTGGGACCTTTCTTCATATGCCAGTCTGCCAAATGGCATTAGACGTTTCTCTCTCCCAGTTTATTTGCCTGCTCTCTTATCTATCACATGAAAGGCCCAGACAGCCCCCCATCAGGAGACGAACGATAATTGTCGGAGCCTTTCTAGGAAGACACAGGTAAGGGGAAATGGACTGGCATTTATCCCATTAGTTTATTGGTCAAGCAGGAGAAGATGGGAGCAAGGCTACAGGCAGCTGGACACAGTCAGATTGAGCCACTCTTGAAGCAGGAATGTGAAACACAACTTCAGCAAATGCATTTCTTTCATGAATGAGAAATGAAAAACTGCAAAAGTTCACACTCATTCCTTCACCTAGTATTCATTCTCAACTATCGGATTTCATGTTCAGCAGCATATGGTAATATGCCTGCAGGGGAAAGTGGCAAAATAGCAAAATGGGGACATAATTGAATGTTCTCATTAAGTCACACCTGCCACTGGTAATCAAACTTCAGCCTTTACCCCATCCGCAGTTATCTTAATCAGGTTCGCCTGCCACACCTGGAACCAATATAAATGCTAATTGCTCTTTTGAAATTGTACACAAAGCCAAACGTTCCCTGAACATGCTAATAATATGCAACAGTTACATGGAGCTGCTACAACCTTTGTGATCACACAGATAAATGACTTTTGGTGCTGTTGTAACCTTTAAGCACTTTGCTGAATCGAAGAGCAGGGCATTACGTTGTTCATTTGTTGTAATGTGGCTCTCATATGAGCCAGTCTTAACTGGTGTTGCACTGGCCTGACCTTTCCAGACTTTTCTCCTGGACCATGTCTGTAAATGTCGGATCACTTCCTATTATGAAGGAAAGTTTTTTAACATTTTCTTGATAGTCTGCTTTTGTTTAAAACAGGTATGAAATCCTTTGGTGGCCTATTCTTGCTTCGTATTCAGGTGTGGCCGATGTAAACTAATGAGGTGACTTTTTTTATTTATAAAGTAGGAGATAGTCAGGAATTCTTGTCCCGTTTTTTGACTATTTATTGAAGTCAATGCTGTAAACTTAAACAACAACGGTGAGGAAGTTTGCATTTGGTGGATTATTTATTTGTCTTGCCTGTGAAGGGTTGAGATTGTGTCCTAAATTTTTTCTGCCAATACCAAACAGCTTCTTTTGCTACAGATTCATGTTTATTGTCTTTTATTGGCTTGGATGCTTCAATTCTGAAGAAAGAAAGACATATTAGTAACCATAGTCACAGCAGCCTGGCACGTCCTGCTCATGCTGGTCACCTGCTTGCATACACACTGCTGTGGGATGGCATCCTGAGCTTTAACCTGCTTTTGTCACAAATCAGCCAGTGTGGTTGTGATGATCACTTTGGCATGAATAGCACGCCCAAGTCGATCCCCCAGGCATTCAATAGGGTTCAATAGGTCAGGACTGCAGGCAGGCTATTACATCCTCTTCACTCCCAAATTCTGGAGGTATCGTCCGATAAAGCCCTCTCTGTGGGAGCAAGCGTTGTCACCTTGGAAGATTGAGTTCATCTCCATTCACACTCCATTCTCTTTATACTGGATCATACAACTAATGGAAATGAATATTTTGCTGCTTTACAATGTGAATCATGTGTCGGGCAAAACATGAAGATAACTGAACACAGTTCAGTATAAGCAGGTTTTTACATTTAGCATTTATGTTATTAAGGTTTAACTAATGAGCTACAGAGGTGCTGGTAGACAGAACCATGCTAGCAGCTTTCAGTCTTAGTCTTAAGCTTTGCTAACCAGCTCCTATATGTATTCAGCTTTTTTTTACTGTAATGGAGTAAAAAAAATCTAATATTCTCACCTTTACATACATAACCCTTAGATTCTGATGCAACTGGTCTTTAAAGTTTCTCTCCTTGAGATCAAGACGAAGGTCTGTTATCTTTTTCAAATGATGCCCTAACTCTGTGGCCAGGTCAGAGCCAGACAGTGAAGGTGAAAACACTGATTAGACAAAAGATAGCTCCCCATGTGGCTGTGATGAGTATCTCAGTGTTGCTAAATGAGCAGGGCCTGAGGTGCAGAGGGTGATGGAGCAGCTGGCTGTCAGTTGAGACCTTCATTGCTGCTGGAAATCCAGACTGGATGCCCCTGATACTTGTCTCCAACTGTAGATATTTCCAAGAAGTTCAGTCTCCCCTGCTAAGTGTTTTCAGAATAGATGCACACCACATGTTTTAACATGGATATCACGTGTCTGTACTTTTTCTCCCATTCAAATATATGTAAGTGCACCAAAACTGGCAAGATTTTTCGTCCAGCAGTGGATTAACAGCTAATGATTACACAACTTTGTGTAATACACAAGTGTTTTCTATAAGCAGACACATAAAGCTGGCATACATTACAGTACTAATAAAAAGAGTCTTTTTTCATTCACAACGGCCTGGATAATTGAGCTCAACGAACTTATAGCCTCAGAAATATAGTTTCTTTAATATAAACCGTGATATTGCTGCTGCATCAATGTGTAGCTTGCAACTGTGCCTCCCCATGTGATCTCTTTTAAATCAAAGCTTGTCTGCATGAACATTCTTGATATGGTTATTTTAGGATAAAGCCAGTGTTGTTAGCCATTCATAGATATCTCACACTGACTCATGTTAGATCCCATGTCATGTCCATGTGATTAAAAAAAAAAAAAACAACTTGGGGGTGCCTTTACATACTTCTAGAAAAACCTGGATAAAACATTAATTTTGTGTATCATTGTTATCCATCACAACTTCATACATGTAGGTATCTGTTTTTTTTTTTATAAACATCTATTACTTAGTCCCAATTACACTGAGTGGATCTAAAATCTAACATTTGCCTAAATTAAACTTAAATGAAACAATTACATCAGGCTTAAATCTGATGGGTTTCTCATTTTTTATCCACACACTTTTTATTGGTTGTTCAGTACTAATATAGTAAACAGTAGTAGAAACAAGGTTTCCAGTGAAGGAAGTGAATGAATATCTGTAAGGTTTATTAGCTCCTTTATGTCCTAACAATGCACCTGCGACAGTCAGATCGTAGCATTTCCAAGGTCACAACGCCTCCCATTTCCTCCTGCCAGGCATGCTTTAAGATCAAGTGCAAATCATGTCAAGAGGGCAGTGGGAAGAAGAAGGCAGGCGAAGACAGAGCTCCTGAAATGAAGCTAGTCCCAGCTGTTTGCCTGGAGACTTGTGAGGGCCAGGGAGATGTTTATCTATATGTGCTGAGAAAAGCCATGTGTCACCTCAAAAACACAGCCCTCCCCTTGCTTACGTCCCACTGCGGCCACATGGGGTCCGAGTAGACACGATGTTCTTCACCTCCTTCCTCAGTCTTATACAACATGACCCACTTTGTTCAAATCATCCAAATGAGATCAGATTACTCCTGACGACGGATGATAGTGTGAGAGTGATGGACAGATGACACGAACTATGCTGTTTTTATCTCAAAGGAAGGCTAAGCCTACAGTTACTGTATGTGTACAAGGCATATTGTCAGTTATTAGTAATAATGCATTAATTCAGTGTTACTCATTGCACTTTAGCCACAGTAAATCCTCTGGATTCTCCACTGAACTCTGCGTTGCCGAGAGCTTTTAGTGTCTGCCAGCCAGAGGTACCTCAGATGCTGCATAGCAGGAAGTGTCGAACTGGGACAAAAAGTCAGACCAGGATTCATACTGTCACCCAGTTCACCCAAACATATATACTGCACACATATGTTCACTTAGCGTGGGTGTGTAATCAACAAAGCTCCATATTTTAATTAGATCATCATTCACACACACACACACAACTAAGCCACGAGTATCATAACATTTTTTCTGTCTTCTCATCAAAACACATGTACAACTGTCCTAACAGGTCTCCATTGTTCATATCGTGATGTCATGTTAACCTGAAACATGATTGGCTCATTTTGTCAACATATAATTTAGGTGCCAGTTTCACATTAATATAATCTTAACATCAATATTGGTTGCAAAACAGGAAGTGGTCAGCTGCAACTTCACCTGGCCTGATTCCACTAACATTGAAAAAATGAAAACTAAACTTAGACAAGAGACTGTCCAACCGTAAAAGGGGTTCCCAAACTTTTTCATGCAGCAGCTTACCTGTGGGTGTATAGGTGCAGTAGGATCCATAAAACATTTCATGCAGTAAATTAAGCATAAACAGCTGCGGTCACATCATTTACAACCAGATAGACACACTGATTAAGAAGAAGTTTCCTCATCAGCTTTTAACCCGTGCTGATAAAAAGTTCATCAGCTCAGTTGACAGCTGTTTCTGAGCTTGACAATGTAGACAGTAGCTGATGTGTACAGAGAATATGTCTATATATTTCCACCTGTATCTTTAAAGGCCTAACTATATAACTCCTCCACCTTAAAACTCTGCCTTCTGGACTTGTTTGATAGTACAGGGAAATCCATTTAGTGTATTTCTTCTTGGCCCAGCAGGACTGAGAAACGGTACTATTGAACTTTCACATCTGGGACGCCGCCTGCGGAGTTTCGTTTTCTGCATGTGTTACATGACAGCAAGCAAATGTAAACAAACCGGTCGTGTTGAACGCACGGCAGCAGATTCAACAAAGAAACACTAGAAGTGTTACGATGCACTACAAGAAGGATGGACTCAAATGCAGGTACATCGGCTATAATGTCCAAAAGAAACCAAAGAGCCAAAAGGGCGGAGGAACAAAACTAAAGGTGACCGCCAAAAGAGTGGTTACACAGCGAAGGAACACAGGAGGCAAACACAGGAGACACGCCAGGGAGCCAGGGGGTTGCAGTGGAGCGCAGGAGACAAACTCACAGGAGACGAGGAGTGCTGCTGACACACCGGGAAGCCAGGAGGGTAGGCTGGAGGCAGGGAGTCCAGGTAAGTACGGCAAGGAACTGGCACTGAGTGGAGTGGAGATTGGTTAAGAAGGCGTGGAGATGAGCTGAGTGGAAGCAGGTGTGATAATCACACAGGTGAGAGTGATTACTGGAACTGCAGGCTCTGACTCACAGCTCTACCCTCCTACAGCTAGCCCGACGTGCCTAAAAAGGGTGGAAAGAAATCAAAACAAAAACATACGAGCACCATAACACTGGCCAACCAGCCGCTACACAACAAGAAGACATAATTGGAGGAAGAGAGGAAACTAAGGAGAGCCAAAGAAGAATAAGAGATAAGACAAGAGTTGACTGTTTTTTATTGTCTGGAGAGGCTCACGGTACACTTAGGATGCAAAATGGATGCCAAATGAGCCGTCGATAGGGGGGGCTTCACTGAGAAAATGCTATAAGGTATAAAGTGGGTCTTTAACACAGAACATAAAATGAACTCATATTTTATCCATGATGCAAAGAAATCCTATATATGTCCTGTATATCGAGGGTTGGAGTAACCAGTAGCTTTTATGTTTGGGTTCATGAAAGATATAAAGGCGACAAACCATGGCGACAATGGAATAAAGCTTTGACATCAAGTAGTACAAAGATCACTATTACAGCTATCTTGATAAAAAGGGACATAGAGAATGCTGAATAGTGCTCATCATGTTCAGATCAACGTTTGCAGCTTGTTAAGCACGACGATCTCCTCTATCATTCATTTATTAAACGTGAATTCCTGCGGGTGCTAAATGCTGATTAGAAAAAGTTGATTTCTCAAACCTTGCCCTCCTCTTCCTAAACTGTCTTCCCTCTTTAAACTTTTTTATTCCGAGGCCATTCGCCACCAAGTTTTTTCACATCTCAGCTGTTCGGCATCCTCACATCAATGTAAGGTGCCACAACTCCTCTTGTCTTATTTTTTGACAAGCAGTTTCAGACCCAGGCCAGCTGGAAGTCTCCCACTTCTGGGTGGGCTGATAGGAGGGTTGTTCAAAGTCAGTCCTGCAGGTTTTTGATGTTTCCCTGCTCCAATTCATCTGACTCAAATTAAATGGATCCAACAGCCTATGAAGTTCTGCACATTGACTAGTTCCTTTGAGTCATTTCTCTTTTGAGCCCTTGGACTCTGCTATTAGTGAAATTATTAGAAAAAATCAAATTCTGTAGGATTAGAAAATCTGTAATGCATATCTGTCTCACCTTAAAACATTCATTGCCTACGCATCACATGGCAGTGACTGACCATCATTAAAGGCTAATTTGATCAAATTCATACAAGATGGCATAACTGTGGGAAGCAAGGAAAAGGGAAAAAAAGGAACAGAGTGAGATATACAACAAGAGTCAACATTGGACTGACTTTTACTGGCTGGAGGGAGCTCAGAAAAGAGACTGGATGCAAGATAAATGCTGAATTAGCCTTCATTAGGGGCACCACTGTGTGAAAACATGCCAAAGCTCAGTAGTGGGGCTTTACAGAGCACTTCTTTATTCATTTGATGGACAAGCTGCCCCTGCAACAAACGCCTGACTTTTTCCTCTATCCAACATTGTTATTTCCACTGAAAGCCTTGCGTTTATTTATTGTAGCCTCAAAGCATCACAATTTTTAGATTTGCTGAACCAGTGTACTTTACTCATCAGTACTTTCTTTAAAATAAACAGAAAAGTAGTTTTTCCTGAACATTTCTTGTTCACTATAATTGTTTCAACTGCCAGCACATGCCCATCCGTCAGAGGGTTTATTCCCCAACAATACCTTCCTGGAAAGAGGCTGCTTGAAAAGGTCTGCGTCTGGAAATCAGTCTTCTTTAAACCACCATATGAGAATACACATACATCAGCAGTCCAACAGATTGGTAGGATGGGCGACCATCCAAGTTTGGAGTTGAACAGAACAGCTTGAAGGCTAATGAGCCAGTCAAGTGGATATCCTCTAGAAAAATATGTCATGAGCAGCTCTCATCTCAGTGATTTGCTGAACTGAGCTCTGGCTTAATTCCTCTTTAGACACACTCATCTTTCTTGGAATCTTGGAACAAATGAAGCATAATAAACCTGATAACCTGTTGGACGACATGTAAAAGCTTCTACGTCACTACAGCTGGCATTCAAGCTTGAGAAAACAGATGAGGCATTCAGGTGTCCAAGATTTTATACACAGTAGAAACATGAAGTTTTTAGCCACTACATCAGGAGTTATGAAGGACTGCACATTCTTTAATCCCATCATTTCTGCAGAATGTCGACTTAAATCATAAATGAGAAGATATTTGGTCAATGATCACTTGTGCAAACTGCTCACTTTACTTCCTTGGGCCGATTCAAATGAAAATGTCTGAGTCAAATTAAACAAGACAGATTTAAACTACCCATAGTTCCTTCTGCTTGTCATATGTGCACTCAGCAGAAGATACAACCTGTCCTGGAGATGACAACAGGAAGTCCAGCAATTTAACCACAACTCAGCCCGTCAATCTTTCACACACTCAAAGCCATACATGACTAACCATGCCGCGTACGCATACACACATCTCTCATGTGCATTAAAAAACGACTTAATCTCACACATATATCTGTACTGAATTAAAGAATACCTTTTCGCCAACTATACAAGGAAAAGTCTTTGTTTTAACCCACAGCACTGTGACAACAAGAGAGACAGCATTACAGACAAGCTGGTGAACATATAAGAGGAGCTGCTAAACAGCCAGATATTTCCCCTTGGAGTCTGGAAGTGAGAACAGCTCCTCTAATAGAAAGTGAATGTTGAACTCTGGGTTAGAAGGTGGGTACGTTTTCTTTTATCTTATTTTCTGTGCCAGCCTGCTTTGTTTTTAGAAGCTCCTGATTTTATCATTTCACCTCTGTATGAATTTTATGCCTTTAAAACATTTATTTTCACCCTGATGTCAGACCAGGACACCAGGAGCAGGTTGTTACTAAGCTATAATTGAAACAGTATTTTTCTTGATGCAAAGGAACAGGGATTCACTTCTCTGTTTGGTCCACTCAAGGATCTCAAACCGGTGTCTATCTGATGAATATATGTAGCTTTTCCTACATGGGGCAGGCACAGTGGCCTCATGTGAATTCATGAGTGCAGGGGGACTTGGAGTGTCTCTCCTGGTGACAGCTCTCCTGGAGTGAAGCACTAAATGGGCCGTGAACAGCAGCCCCGGGGGAGCGTGCCTACAGTAGCACTACTGAAACACATCCACAACTCCCAACAGAGGGTCTCCTGGATGAGAAAATTCAATCCAAATCCTTACAACGTTCTATAGTAAAACAGGGATAAAAGGCAATAAAACTCCATAGTTCAGCATAAACTCACGAAGCTACACTTATAAAGAGGAACCTCGGGGGGACCAAGGGAGAGTGAAAGCAGCAAGGATTAATAGAGGTTCTGTTTGATTTCTTTTATGACTTTAGTTTTCTGCTGTGGGCCCTCACCTGTGTCCACAGTGCAGCACCTCAAAGTTAAAATCTCTGTTCATGTCTGTTTATGTGGATGAAAGAGCAGCCTTTCTGATTTGTCCCTCCTGTGAAATGAAAACTGGCTCCAAAGGAAGCTGCTAAAGCCTCTGAGGAGTGAGGAAAAAGGAAGAAAACATTAAATGAACCAAGTGATGAATGTATTCCATGTTCTACAATCGTGCTCAGATGCCCAGGTTCAGTACTAAAAGCTGCATTAATTGACATTTTGGGAGGTAGCCAAAGAAATTGCAAACACAATACTTTGGGCATAATAACCATCTAAAGGTTACATGTGTTGAGACATACATCCCCATTTATTATAAGCAGAACATGGGATAATGTTTGCTATTGTTTTGGTTTGTTTCAGGGTACCTAATTAATGTCAGTGCCACATTAATTCTGTCCTTAAGGTAAATGTTTAAATGGAATAATTAAAGGAAATGACATTTAGGAGATTAGAAAGTAAGAAATATCTTTGGAAGGCAAGGCAAGTTTATTTATATAGCGCCTTTCAGGTCCAAGACAGTTCAAAGCGCTTTACATACAACATAAGAATTACAATAAGATGAACACAAAATCAAACACAAAATCATTCAAAAATTG
>JBBBVT010000017.1:4161018-4173708 GCA_037177035.1 Craterocephalus eyresii | reverse complement strand
GAAAGGCAACACTGAGCACATCTACAGGAAAGGTCAGAGCAGACTCTTCCTCTTAAAGGAGAACTTCGCTTTTTGAACCTGGGATCTGTTCTAATCTTTTCTTTCATACATGTGAGTGATTTAGAAAGGAACGTTTACTTTCGCTCCAGTATTTAGCACGGCAGGCAGCTAGCAGCAAAGCTAATGATAAGTATCAGGCAACCGCTCCCGCATAAGTTTGCCCTAAGAATGTGATTGTTTTCCACACTGAAGTGCTCTGATAGTCTCAACAAGTGTCCGACAAGTAACAAGTATCTGTATTACCTGGCGATTGCTATCTTTTTGTTTCACCTAGTGGAATCTCCCACCGGTGTTTTGACGCAAGTTATCCTGGATTCCGGGATAATCAAGATTTGGACACAGACAACAGGACACAGACACTTAAACATAACAAAAGCTAATACAGATACTTTAGTTAATTTTTCCTCTAGTACGTTGTGGGATATTCGTTGGGACTATCAGAGTACACAAAAGCATGTTTGTAGGGCAAACTTACACAGGAGCAGTTGCCCGATACTTACCATTAGTTGTGCTGCTAGCTGCCTGCCCGGCTAAATACTGGAGCGATCTTGAATGTTCTTTTCTCCATCACTCGCATGTATGAGAGGAAAGATGAAAACAGACCCCAGGTTAAAAAAAATCAAAATTCTGCTTTAAGGAAACTGAGATCTTTTAACGTCTGTACCAAAATGTTGCAAAATGTTCTATAAGTCTGCCATTGAAAGTGCAATTAGCTTTGCAGTGATCTGCTGGGGCAGCAGCATAAGAACGGGAAAAATGAAGAGATTCAACAGACTGATCAAAAAGTAATAATTGGAAAAACTCTGGATAGCTGGATCTGATCATCCAAAAAAGAATTCTGCACAAGCTGATGAAGTTAATGGAGGATTTTTCACACTCTCTCCACTCCAGGTACAGAAGGCCAGTCCGTCCAGCAGCCACCAGAAAAACAAAGCCCTAAATGAATATTGCTGTTAAAAAGCAAAACAAACAACCAAACAAAACAAAAAAAAAAACTTACTACAATATTGAATTTCCCTTTGGGATAAATTAAGTATTTTTTATTTAATTTCATTTTCATCTTCATTCAATACACTCAAAATTAAGACATATTTAAGACACACAGCATATCTACAGAAGCAGAGGGGTTTGTTACCAATAATTTCTGCTGTGCACAGCTGTGTGATAGCTTTTCACCAGTGAGACCAGTGGTTATAAAACTGAGGGTAATAACATGTGTTATCTTGGGGGTCATGGTTTAAAAAGTTTTTTAACACACAAAATACAATTTAAAAGAGGATCTACATCTACATCTCCTACTTGTAAAGATTAAAGAATGTCGGGCCAAAAATATAGCCCTGTGGGACACCACAATTTATTTGATGGTTTTAGGATTTCTGAACCCCAATGCCTATGAAAATGCTCTAATGGACTTCTTAAAACTGAGCCGCCAGGACCAAATTGCTTTTTTAGTGTGTCTTAAAGAATATTTTATCTGTAGTATCAAGAGCTGCTGGAGATCATATCACTGGGGGTTGTCTTCTCTAAAATTGTTGATGGGAATATTTCCATCTGATGAGAATAGAAAGAAGGTCCTGCATAAAAAACTACAACATGATTCTACTTTAAAGGCAGCTGGCTTCTCTAGGAGTTAGTACAAGCATAGTACAGCATAAACCAGGTGCTAAAGGCTCTAGTATTTCCTCACATGATAAAAAAGTACTATAGACCAAAACAAATTGTTTAAACTTTTCAAAAGCAGTTAGTCAGCAAAGTAATCACTAGTTTATATTTACCTTGAGGGACTCGGGTTGACAGATTCAAGGATTTTTATGATTATTTTGTATAAGTTTGGCAAAATGTTCTCGTCGAGCATGTTTGACTGATTTAATTTTATATAGTTGAGATAGTTTATTTCTAACATGTTATATATAAAAAGTAAACATTATATAGTATAAATCTATAATTTCATTGTACACGTCTGAAAGGGTTAGGGAGAGTGGGAAGAAGTCTAAACTTATTATATCCCACCCCTTCTTATCAAGTCCAATTCTGTTTAATTTATGAGCTTCCAATAAATGTAATAAGGCTAATAACAATAATAGAAATAATACAGTTAGCGTAGTAATTATTATAATATCAATGATAATGACTAGCAATAATGGTAGTAATAATTATTTCAATTTTAATTTACAAAAACAGTGATACTATTATCCTAAGTAGTGATGACCACTGCCATCGCTATTACTAATTATAATAGTAATAACAATACCAAAATCTCATCACATTATCACAAAAACCCTCAGAACTGAAGGCAACACCTCAGTATGACCATTTCCACATAGCAACCAAAAAAAAAGAAAATAACTGACATGAAGCACACCACAAAAATCAAGGACTCTCTTCATTTTGTTTACCTATTACAGATAATTCATTATACAGATTTATTATAGCTAATAGCTACTGTAGAATGGATTATGGAAGGATGGATGACAAAATGTCAACTAAACAACTGTTCACCTGACATTTGAGTGTTAGTATACGATTTGATCTCTTCATATTCAGACTTTGCAAGCTCACACACACTAAATCATTCATTCAGTAAAAAAGAAAAGAAAAGAACAGCAAAGAAAAGAAAAGAGAAGAGAAGATAAGATCTCATAGTAGCTACAAAATAAAATATGTTCAAGTGAAAAATATTAAGGTGCAGTTACATTTTCTATAAATAATCTGTATTTAGACTAGTGCACAGGTCAGTTGTTGCAGTCATTCATTTGATGGCCTGGACATAGAATACAATATGAAATCAATATAAAGTGGTATTTACATAAAAATTCTGTTATAATTCTGACCCTCATAATTCTGTTATGAGGGTCTGTATGTAAGGGTCAATGTCATCATATTTCTTTAAAGAAGTCAAAAGGTCATCATAATGAGTGCTTTTAATCATCCGTAACATAAGTTTAAGCTAAAAATCAGAATTGACTTCTGAGCTTCATTACATCCATGGATGTAATTTTGTTGGGGTTCAGCTGTGTTACATGGAAAAACTAAAACATTTTGACTTTTTTCCCTTTGTTCCTGATCAACCTCCAGCTGTTGATCCATCTATACTGCAGAAACGATCATGGACAGATGGATGACAAAATGTCAGTCATGTCAGTCCTCAGGAAGGGAAACAGGGAGAAAACAGTTAATATGCCAAACCCGCCCTGTGAAATGTTTCTTCGGTTTGGCCAGCATGATGCTGTTTCAGTGTTTACCAGCAGAGGGCGCTGCCGGCCAAATTATTCAGCCGCCAGCAATTGTTCCCTGACCAGGATGGATGCAATCAGGAGAGGTCAGGTCCGTCAGGAGAGACTCATCGGCTGTTTGGAGACGCAAACGTCTGACAGTTTACACTCACTATCGCTGAAAACAAAAGTAACCTTTTTGCATTTCAAAATAATTTAATTTTCATATTTGTGTCCACGTTTTCTCTTTATTTACATGTTCATGTTTTACACGCCGACTGCGGGTTGACCGCAGCGGATGTTCAACACTAATATTTTCTTTACAGTCATGTGCTTAACTTTTTCAGTTATTAGCGTCGCGGTAACACTTGGATAAGGTTATTTTCATGCTGTTTATGAACCCAATTCCCTCTGGATGGAAGGACAAAAGTCTCACGCGCCATCAGCAAGCCAATGACCCATTATTAGGAATTATATATTTGTTCAATAAATCCAGCGGGATTCAATGAAGAGCAACAGGTATGCATTAGATTATAAACTGTTCTTATCATAATTATGAGTAATAATAATAATAAAGTGAAGTGAGCTTTCGGTGATACGGCTAATATATAAAATTGTTTATACTTTATGGTTAATTGTAGGTAGAACCTTTTCTCTTCATTTGATGAGGGTCACGTCTATGTCTTTATAACAAATTTGAGTTTAAGAGTTTAAAGTTTGAATTACTTGTAAATTTAGGCGATAAAAATTCAGCTTATTCATTATGTTAAATTGCAAATATGGTTTTACATTGACAGGCCGCTTGGCATCTCTCGATTTTGGCAGCAGATGAGCTGGAAAAAGTGCCAATCTTTTTGTCATTGATCTCCCCAAAGATCGGTCATTGACTGCTTTATATTTAACCTGGTGGCATTTCCAGATGAAAAAAATGGATAAGGGTTCGTCCAAGGATTGTGTCAGCTTTGCTTTTTAAGTTATAGATATTTATTCCACCCCCAACACTCCACAGAGAGCCTTTCAGAAAGACCTTAAAACCGGATAGTAAAATGAATGCACACAATCAAAAGAAAATATATGGACATAAAATAGAAATAGGGGGCCATTTACAGAATTAGAAACCGCGTGTCTGCTGCATCCCTTCAACTTGAGAGAAATACAGTCAAAATTGTGAATCACCTCGCGTTGAAAACCTTTTAAAACCCACATTCTTTCCCCCGGTGAGCAAATGAGAAGCAAGGTGCATTTGCTGAAGCCTTTCAAATGCTAACGTGGCCATATTTCACTCTTACAACCTTCTCACATCTCCATAAAATATTACAGCACTCAGAGTGATGACTGGGGCCGGGCAAGCTTTCTCACACACTTTCACCGTAATAACGCAGTTTGTCTCAAAAACATCAGATTATCTCACTCATAATAAACCCACCTCGGCAGGTTTTTAAAAAAAAATTATTTATTTAAAGATCTTCTACTCTTCCGCAATCGGAATCAAACAGTTAATCAAACTTGTCGGAGAACAAATAATGGTAGCCTAATATTCAATACATCAGCTGCAATAAGTAAATTAATCGACCTCATTTAAAAAAGTTTGTAAAATGGAGCAAAGCCTATCCAGATAAAAAAACAACAAACAAACTTAAGATCACAGATTTACATCGAGAAAAAAAATGAATGAAAGTGTTTTTCAGCTCAATTGTTCGGTTTGTCCTTTGATACTCTCACTATATCTAGTCACAGCTTTTAATGTAAATAGTTATTCTTTGTTATTTAAAGAAACAATCATTTCCACAGTCAGGGGCAGATCATTAACGCAGCACTGCTAAAGGTCTTAATGGAGTGTAGCTGCTGACGCATTCACGGTCTCCTCCGACAGCACAGCACCAGGAATATTAGCGTATTCTACTCTGGTTTCTTTGCACAAAAATATCTAAAAATATTCATCACAAGTCGTCTTTTTTTATCTAATAAAAACACAATGCTATAAATAAATAAATGACTAAACGAAAATGTTGATTTTAGCACGAAAATTCACAGCTTCAACTTATGTTACATTAGCTGGCTTCTTCTATTATTGCCCCTCTTTAAAATATGTCTATATGGCTACAAACCCAGTCAGTCCTTGTAAAAGTTCTTATTTCCGACAGCACTTCAAGGCAGCATCCGTTCAGTAAAAACGCACGTGTCAGGCAACGGAGTTCCTGTCTCCTCCAATCAGAGCTTGGTCTCACTCAGCCTTGCCCAATGGGAATAGCGCGCCTGCAGGTGGCTGTGCTGTTATCAGCGAGTCCCGCTTCACTTCCAGCATAAAGCCAGTCAATTTATGGAAAGACAAGCCGACCCCTTAATGGTGCCCATCAAAACCACTAAAAACATCATCAGACTGTCCGACTTCCGCGAGGATTCCTGTGGCGGACGTATGCAGCCTCCTCCCAGCTGACAGACTGCGACCAAAACAAACACAAGGAAAAACATTTGGGGGTTTCATCGGGCTCTCAACTTCCCAAGAGAGAACAAGTTCGGTTTTTGCCCAAGTTTTTCTGAATCTTCTTCATCCAGGATACTTGGGAGAAGGCGACAGAGGTGGCCTGGCTCCAGTCTACCACCACTTCGCTCTGCGCCCTGATTTGCTCTGAATAGTTCAAATCGAGTTTTTGTTTTTATCCAGGCGAGTTTGGCGGTTCATGTTCACAAATGTTAGCGGTCGGGCAGATGGAGGCTAACCGGCAGAGTGCTTTCGTCCTGGGCAGCACCCCGCTTGCGGCGTTGCACAACATGACCGAGATGAAGACGTCTCTTTTCCCGTACGCGCTGCAGCAGAGCCCCACGGGCTTCAAGGCGCCTTCGCTGTCAAACCTCAACTGCCAGTTAGGCGGCGGGACCCCGCACGGAATAAGCGACATCTTGGGGAGACCCATCACGACTGCCGGGCAGCTGCTCTCCAGCTTCCCGCGGATAAACGGCCTGGCGACCACCGCGGCAGCCGCGGCGGCGGGGATGTACTTCAGCCCGGCGGTGTCGCGGTACCCCAAACCCCTGGCAGAGCTGCCGGGGAGGGCGCCCATCTTCTGGCCCGGGGTGATGCAGGGCTCTCCGTGGAGAGATCCGAGGGTTCCTTGTCCGAGTAAGTTATGAATTTCTTTGATTTCTCTTTATTTTCTGTGAGCGGCTACATTGCGGGTTTTTTTTAGCGCTCAGTCTGATAATTTTTTATGCATTTATTGGTGATTAGTTATAGAATAATTCAGCAACATAGACGCTGGAAGATTATCACATAAGATATGACATTTAAATTAACACCTTACTACCACTACTACTAAAAGAAAATATTTTATTAGAATAGTGTACTTAATTATAACCCTTTACATTTTAAAATCCACTTTTTTTAAATACTTTATGTTGCCTGAACTTTGTATTGTAATGAAGTTCTGATGTGAAATTCAATTTATTTTATTATTTTTCCAGCTCAAGCAAACATGATGGTGGACAAGGATGGCAAGAAAAAACACTCCAGACCGACTTTTTCAGGACAGCAGATTTTTGCACTTGAAAAAACTTTCGAGCAGACAAAATACCTGGCCGGTCCAGAAAGAGCCCGCCTGGCCTACTCGTTAGGAATGACCGAGAGTCAAGTCAAGGTATTATAAAAAATATTATTAACAATAATAATAATAATTTGTTAAATATTATTGAAATTCACTTTGACTTTCTGCATATTTTAGGTTAAAAAATGTCATCAGTTGCACTCAGAACCCAGCTTATTCATCTGTTATTAAGATCCTATCCACCTGTTTGGTCCTGGACCTGTTGAGCATCACACGCGCTTCTCTTTCCTCAACAGGTTTGGTTCCAGAACAGGAGGACCAAATGGCGGAAGAGACACGCGGCAGAAATGGCCTCCGCCAAGAAGAAGCACGACTCTGAGACGGAGAAGATGAAGGAGAGCTCAGATAACGAGGACGACGACGAGTACAACAAACCGCTGGACCCAAATTCAGACGACGAGAAAATCACGAGACTGTTGAAAAAGCACAAGACCACCAACCTGGCGCTGATCAGTCCGTGCAGTAACAGCTCGGACACCTTGTGATCTGCGGAGGCCCAAAGCAATGCAGAGGGGGACCAAAAGAGAAAAAAAAGAAGAAAAGAAAGGGGGCCCAGCCAAGAGACCCGTCGCACTCTTTTCCGACCCAGTTTCCACTTGTTTTTTTCTTTAATGGTATGAACATGCGTCTGAGAAAGGGAGGGGGAATCGCGTAGTAAAAACGAGAGTGTGCGCAATGACTCACGGAAGGCTGGCTCACCGAACCGAGGACAGAGACCCACCTGCGGACACGGAGCAATAAATAAGTTCAGAAGCGGACTCCTGGAAGACTGATAGCGACCAGTTTTGGTCAGGTGAAAGGACAAATATGCTGAGGAAGGAAGTTGCTTTTGGAGGCGCACGTGGCTATTTAACAACAGGTGTAAATGTAAAATTTTTCTATACACACAATCCGGATCAGTGTGTGTGTGTCTTTCCATTTAAACCACGAGGACCCCCCCCCCTCTTATTTTTTACCCCCAAGTCACATCTCAAAGTTAAAGCTTTAGAAGATTTTTTTTTTCATTTTCTCTGAAGTTAATAATTTTCAATATTGACATTTTCATCTGAATAAAATTTATTTTTTAACCACATTTTAAAAAGATAAAAAGCAACTTGTTTAAAAGAATTCAGCTTCAACACATTTTTTTTCCTCCTTAACTGGAAGGTTTTCCTCCCAGGTGTCCCTTACCCTTCAGTCCACACTGATCCGGATCCCAGACGCATGTTTTCCCAAAAGAACTGCAGGTGTAAACGGGGCCTGTGATGCTTCTAAAGCTCAGATTAACCAGGGTATCCACTGTCCTAAAGGCAAGAAAATCACGTGTTGGATGGAGACGAGTGAGTGATTTGCGCTGTAGCCGTGAGGATGTATGTATATTTTTTACAGAATAAGTTATGTTGTTCCAAGCAGCGAGGACGCGGTAGCCCTCATCCTCTTCCTCCTTCCTTCAGATTTACACGCTGCTTAATTTTTAATCCTGCAGAAAAATGCCCAATTTTCTCCACCTTTTATTGAAGTCTCGCGGGCGCACAGATATACGCAAAATGCTGTAAATAATTATTGTAAAAGAAAAAAAGAGAGAAAAAAGCAGCTTGTTTTAACATCAGTACTCAGTACTCTTTGGCTTTCTTTTGGAAGTTTTACCTCATCAAGCAGCGGGATGGAAAACTGAAGCATTCTTTATGTTGATCTAAAAAAAAAAAGAGTATTATTGCTTCCGGTAATTATAGGAAGAAAAAGACTTTGTATTATGAATAAATTATTTAACAAGCATTTATGTCTTATTATGGGGTTGTTTTCGCGTGAGTTTATTATAGATTGAAGATGTATTAATGTGTCGCTAATTGAATTTTTGGAAACAATGAAAATTTACCAATTTCTTTTTCAAGGTTTAATTAATTATGGACAATTTAAAGCATAAATTAAGATTTCATCTGTTAAAACAATTTCAAAGATATTTGCTATAATTAATACAGTGGATATAAATATATAAATTTAGTCTTTAATTTTAAAACATTTAGTCTATTTTTTCCTTTCCAAAATCCATTCATTCTAGTTTCCATCAAGTCCTTCCGGTATTTCAATCTGTATTTAAATTAGAATATTTAAACAGTTCTCACTCTCTCTCTACACACACACATAAATATATATATACAATTTTAAACGTTTAATCCTGTTTAGTAAGGACCTGCTAGAGACGAGCGCCCCTTGCGTCTCATCTGCAATACTACATCCTGATTTTATCTGGCTGGAGGACACAATCAGTGGGGGCTTTCAGCCAAGCAGATATGAGTCATTAAATTATTATTCCTTGTTTATTTTTCGATGCTGTACAGATAAAACATAATACTGATAATGTTTCAGGATGATAATGAAAACACTTTCATGGGAATACTAAAGGGAAGCTCCTGAAGCTGTAACAACAGGGTGGAAAAGGTTTGTTTTCCCAAATTTGCCAAAAAGATTGGTTAAATTTGACTTTTTAAAAATTTTTTATTAATTTATCTCCAAGTATTTTTATTCAGTTGCTTAAAGCAAATTTCCTTGTTAAAAAGGAAGGGCTTGTTTGCTTTAATTAGTAAAATCTTCTTTATATTGTGTTTTTCCTTCTTTGATATGGACATAAATGTATACCAAATATCATTTGGGACACAGATAAAACACAAAGTTTGTTTTCCTCTAAAAGCTGATAGGGGTTTAATTGTCCTGGATATTGGAGGCTCATCTTCTTCCAGTCTTCCAGGGGAAGAGGACGTCAGGACTCTGGTCCCTGCTGGTGAAACCTCCAATGTAGATTTTGCAGGAGCTGAAGAGGAACTTATCCACTGAGATAAAATTTAAAAAAAGACAGAAAACGCAGCAGCAGATGAGCTCTAATGGTTTTTATTGCTTGAGAACTGCATCACCTACAGTAGAGGCCAGGCTGTCCAGAAGGGGCTAGAATAAAATCTCTATCTGCTTTTATAAGATGGAGTGAAGAAAAAATTGCAGCTTATACCCCTACAGCAAACTTACAATGAGCAGCAGGAACAAAAAAGGAAAGAAAAAAAAAACCAAGCGAGGCTTTTCTTCTTTTTTTCCTCCACTTTCTGCCTACAAACAAAATCACACGTCGACGTGAACTCTGCAAGCGAAACAACTCACGGGTGATCCAGATGAAAAACAAAAAAACAAGAGTCACAGAGGATCAGTCTGACAGCTCCAAACAGTCTGAAACCTGTAGTGTGGTAAAAGAAATAAAAAAGGATTTGATTCGCTCCTGTAATGCTCCGGCTGTTTGCAGTGAAGGCGGCGGAGGGCTACATACACAAGGAGAAAAGCAAGTTGCCCTGCTTTTCTTTAGAGTTTCTCTCCTTTTCATAATCAACAGACTGAAGAATTTTACGACTCTTACACACTTCATATCTGTGGAGGATACTTGGCACCATAATGCAGTAACAAAAACAGACAAAAACAAAAAAGTTTACATTTTTAAGGACACCCAAGCCTATCTAAAATATCACATTCAGAACCATAATAGTATAGAAATAAGTTAGAGTAAGAATAATAATGACATAACATGAGTGCTATATAGGAAACATTATCTTATATATATAAGTATATACATATATATGTGAATATATATATATATACTTGCATGGTCTATGGCACTGCTTAAAACATTCTTGGAGAGGCAATAAATCACCAAACAGTTTTTCTGCTGCTCTCTTCTTGAACAGACTTTTATCCGAAGGTCTCCGTGGTTGAAGGAAAAACCTTCGCAGTCGCACTTGTTTTTTTTCCCCGTACGCAAGTCAACATCAACGTTTTGGTAAGAATTATAAATTCTCTCTTTTAAAAAGTACAGCATATAAAATGAAAACTCCACTTATGTGTCAGGCATAGCTGTGTTCTCAGCACAACTCAAAAACAAACAAACAAAAAAAAAAAAAAAACAGCATCTCCTATCTATAGATATTTATATCTATAGATGTATTTATATAGATGTATATATATTTGAAATAAACTCTGATTTCTAGCTATTCCAAAGAGGACCACGAAGTTTGGTCAGAGAAGAGAACGACACTAAAACCATTAAAGGCTCTATGTTATACTGTCAAATGTACAAATAAACCTAACAATAGAGATATACAACTTTTTTTGCATTGCACTTTTCTTTTTTTTCTTTTTCTTTTTTTAAAACACCTTACATATCGTATGGAAAGTAGCTTCTATACATAGAGGCATACCTAAAAAATGTCCAGTACGGTGTCTAAAAGTAAGTAGTATGACTGATTGAATTAGAGTTTTGGCAATGAGGTTGCTTCATGGAAACGAGTCGTCTGTCCGTCTGTGGGGTCGTCTCTTTTTTTTCTTTTTTGCTTCTTTTTGGGGTGGCATGGCAACGGTGAGGTCAGCGATGTGCGTCTGGTCTGGAGCCGGGGCCCTCGGCCGCTCGTCCTCATCTCGACAAGTGTTTAATGGAGAGGGAAGCGGCTGCGTGGATGAGGTGTGTCCTGGCCGCTGCGACTGGAAAAAAACGGTTCGTCTACGGTCTTCAGTGTGTGCTTGTGCAAGAAGTGTGTTTCTGTGTGTTTTTTTTTTTATTCCTCCTGTGGTCTCACAGAGGCGCTTCACTGAATATGTTCTCCCCCATTTGGCAAAACGTCCCTGTGGAGGACAAAAAAAAAAAAAAAATTCAAAATTCTAATTCTATGAAACAAAAACTGAATTTAAATCAAAGACAAATCATCTGCAGGAAGTTTTAGTTTTAGTTTAAATACAAAACAAAGCACTAGCTTGTGTGTTAATGTCTTAAAATGACTTGCATTTTAAGCAATCTGCGGTTTTACAAGTTTTATTCTCAAATAAAACTCTTCAGACAGGTTGAGAAGCATTTCTCGCAAACGTAATGAAGATTCAAGCAAATCAAATCAAACAGTGGCAAACAATGGGAAGGATTATAAGAAAGAAAAAATAATATTTACCACGAAATCACTGCACCACACAACACTTGCACTTATTTGCATTAGGTTTACCTGCCCCCGCTGATAATGGGAAGGACAGGAAGACAGGCTGGCAGGGAGGGACAAAGAAGAGACACAGTCAGGGAGAGAAAAAACAAACAAAAAAAGAGACAAAATTCAAGTTACAGTTCTCCCAGGAAAGAAGCCCCCCCCGGTCTGAGGTTAAACTCACAGAGCAGCGCTCGGCATTTTGCCGCCTGCCTGTTAACTACATCGGACATTTTCCAAACAGAGGCGGCCGGGATTTTAGCGCTGGTGTGTGGTTATCAGTCAGTTACCGGGGTCAGCTCGCACACACACACACCACTGTCCTGTGTGGCGGTGTGTGTGAGGACCGGACTCACTGCATCGGCTCAACTTACACCAGATCATCCTTACGTCTGATGTGCTGCCATGGCGACAGGTAAGGCTTCCACAGTAAACACATGTTGATACCCAGAGATATGACATTACAAGAGGAGTGGGCGTGGGGGGGGCGGACCCCCGCTGTTACCTTGTGGTCCCCCATGCAGACATTGGCCCCAATGTTATCATACACTATAGTCCTGTCTTCGTGTTCAGGCTGCAGAGACACAAAATCAGACATTGTGTGATGCAGTGGTGAAGGACAGATTGTTAGTAATCACGTTAAAATGGCCGCTCAGCACGCACACTCACACATGCACACGTACACACACACACACACTCAGTGCTTGCGTCCCATTCACGGTGAGCTTCATTAAAAACGCTAAACAGGATCAGAATAATAACTTGAAAGAAAAAAACCTGAATGACTGAGTGTGAAAAGGTGTCTGCGTGACACACCCACACCCACACCCACACCCACAC
>JBBBVT010000017.1:4100609-4126723 GCA_037177035.1 Craterocephalus eyresii | reverse complement strand
ACTCCAACGGCTCCACAGCCACCACATCTCAGTCCAATATTCCACCTTTGGGATGTGGTGGAACGGGAGATTCTCATGCAGCAACTGTGTGATGCTGTCATGTTGTTATGGAGCAAAACCTCTGAGGAATGTTCACATCATCATGTTGCATCTATGACACTAAGAACGAAGGCAGATCTGAAGGGAAAAATAGGGTCCAGTTCAGTCCTAGTGAACCCCTTAATATCTGACCCAAGAAATTTTAATTCTTTTCAATCTGAAGTCTTTGTTTCACATTGCAACAAAATGTACATAAATAAACAAATTGCACATATGTTTTTGCTGTATGTTATGTCAGAATTATTTAAGTATACAGGTATCCTAGAGGGGGCAGAACAAAAGTATCAGATCAGTTCTCATCATAAAAGATGCCACAGGTATAGAAAACAGTCAAATATCATCCATTACGTGTTATGGGGCCGACTAAGCAGCCAGTGAGTATTGTCACCAAAATGCAAGTAATACACCTATTTGACATTTATATTTAGCTACTTGTGGGGATGGACACAGATGCCCAACATGGTAATGTGCCCAATAAAGGGTTAATCCGTGTGTATTATCATTTCAGGTTACATTTCCAGGTGCAGCAGCTGCCTATGCTCAGTGAAAATAGTTTTCCCCAGTGCGTGTGATTAAACCGATCATAGTGCTGCCTGAATACTTGAAGCTCAATCACTACCAAGGTTTCCTTATCATTTATTCCCCAGATATCAAATTGTGTAAGCCTCAAACGTTTCCTCGCTTGGAAGACGAAGCCTTTACTGGACGCTCTTTTTATACCAAATACTTGCACCCTCACCGGTCACAAATAAATCTAGTAATTGTGGAGCATTTCAGAATGATTGCATGTATTAAACACCATTATAAATTTAACATGGTTATACCTTTTTTGCCCTTTCTAGTGTTTGTGATAGTTTTGTTTGGATCAAATTCAAGATTCTTTTATGTTAGAAACAGAATAAATTCCTCCGATGCAGACTTTGTGTTGGATAAATAATAATAAATAAATAATAAATTGTGTCGTTTTTTTTTCCTTACTTGGCCTCATTTTGTTGCAGACCTTAACATAGAACTGATGATGCAGCAATTTGCGGTTGCTAAAGAAGTCTAAAGAAGTGTTGGGATTATTTACACAACCTGGCCGACAAGTTTCCCAGTGCGAGTCAGTTCTGTCAGCGGCAGAGTGATGTTCCTCCAGAATGGCTCATTGTAACAAAGCTGTAAAGCCAGTGTTGGCACCATTGGCTTTTAAAGTACTCTGCCCACTGACATTAAAAGTCACTAGGCTCCATTCACACCCGCACACAAATATCCCATCATATTTAAGAGGGCCTATTAAGAGCCACATTGAGAATTCATGGGCCTCTCTCTTGGTCTCCGTTGCGTGATTTATCTGTGACGACCATACAGCCGGGCCCTTTCAGAAGGAGTGGCTCCGGTTTTTGTCTTAGAGGAGGCCTGAAACAAAACCTTTTCGGGCCCGTTTCTCTGAGAGGGCCTCCTCTTTTGGGGGGCAGTGAGAGCCGGGGCTGGCCTAACATCTGTTTGTGTCCAGAGCCAGGCGGGACCGGAGTACAGCGTGCCTCGGTGGCCCCCTTCTCCTCTCCTCGGGGGTCTTTGTTCCCGATTTCATGCTATCAGAGCGGCAGCATGTTTTCCTGCGCAGAGCTGTCAGGGGCATAAAGGGCCCTGAGTGGGGTCACATCAAGAGGGATGGGCATGAAAAATTGGTAAAATGTATCACAAAGCCCACCCACTAGATGGTTGCCTAGCACCCTGTGGTGGGGTGTCAAGACCCCTCCTCCCCCGCTGCACCTTCCTTTCCTCCCCCTCCACCTCTCCGTGGCTGAATTGCCCCTCTCTCTCTCACCCTGGTGGACAAGCGCGTCATTTAGATGAAATGCTGTAAACAAATTAAAGGCTGATTCTCCAAATGAATCAAGCTTCTTTGTGCAGGAGGAGGATTTGGAGCCTCATCAGCTCCTTCGGACAGTGAATGCCCCCCCCCCCTCTTCTAAAACTCTTTAATAGCTAACACAAGAAAAATTAAAACCCTCTGTTTCTGTAACCGAATGAAATGTTCTGATTTTACTCATTTGCAGGAAACAAGTCATTTCTTTGGACTTTTGTCTGCTAAATAAAGGTTTAAACAAATTAACAAACCAGAGAATTAAGTTCTTCCTTCATTTTCCTTAACTTCCTTGGAAATGGGGTCAGTCAATCGTTGCCTGATTTAAATTCCACCGGTGACTGACTTGTTGTGCAGGCATTGTGCCGTCTTCCTCATAGAGGGCGCTTCTCTGCATATGTATGCACAAACACAAACTATGATGATTAAAACACTGGAAATAACTAATGCATACGGCTGCATGTTTGTGCACAATCCCCAGGGGACTACTTGGGTTATGTAGGCAGCCGCTCCATCCTTCAGAAGGAGGGGAAAAAAACAATTATTGTGCTCTGTTTTTACAAAGGCTGAGGACTGCATTAGTCAAAAATAGACTGACATCATACAAGCTGGACACTATGTACCAGGCACAAAGAGATCCCTATCCTTCACAGTTTATGGCACATTTCATCTGGACTAAATAATAGCATCACTGTTAGCTGCCGCTGTGCCTCCCTATGACTTCAAAGATGGGGTCCATCCTGAATAATAGAAGACGAAACGAACCATCAGTAAAGCAAAGAGACTGCGAGACGGCAGCCAAAAGATTATTCATGATTTATATGAGGTAATACTTTGTTTGGAAAAAGTGGTACTTATTAGATTTTTATCAGTAATTAGATTTGAGATATTTATACAGTGTGCATGGAACTAACAACACGATGGGCAAAGTGCAAGTCTATAATAACACTTCCCTTTTCTCAATATGAGAAAAGAAAAAGAAATATGTATATTTTTTTATTTCTTCTGCATCTGAAGATCAACTAATTGATTCATGGAAAATTATAGGAACTTTGTCAGTGTTGATTTTCTTTTTTTAGGTCATTAAATTGAATAAATAGATATTGGCCCACAGTTTTAGGAATCTCCGTTTCCATTTTTCTAATGTGATAATTCAAATATTTATTTGGATCAACTAAGTAAATAATTAAAATGGGCTTTTAAATTGCAATCACTCTTTTTGTTATGTATATCTTAGAAATGAAAGATTTAATCATTTATCTGCCAAAATAAGGAATCATAAAGCCGAAGGAGCAGTATCCTGGATGTTTTAGACGTTTCCCTGCATGAAAACAAGTCATCTGGATTTAAGGGTGACTTGGCAACAAACTTCTGCATCTATTTAATTTGAATCCCGTTATTTGGAGCAGGGAAACATCTAAAAAGCACAGGACAGAAGCCATAGAGGACCAGAGTTTGAGATCTCTGACCTAAATAAGCAAATCAGCAGATTGCAGGGTTTTACCATAGACAGAGAAAATCCAATAAATAATGCACTAAATAAATATATAACTTATCTTATTTAGACACAAAAAAGCAAAGAGTTTATTTAGATGCATTTTGGAATGACTAGGTTATAAGGAATAGTTTTATGGCATTATTCTGGCATTTATAGATGATGTTTTCTGGAAAAACTTTATCTAATAATAAAAACTAACCAGTCAAACATGCATCCTCCCATTTTAACACAATTTGAGCTCATCCACCAGTCTGTTAACAGATTTAGTTTGGAGTAAAAAGAGACGTCTCATCAACGGTTCCAGCTGGACTCGAGGGCAAACTCGGGTTACATCCCTGACCGGGACCAACCCTGGGGGCCTGCGAGGCAACGTTCCCTCACAGACCCTGCTGGTGCCAGGCTCTGCGCTCATCTTTGGCTTGGTTTGTCACACCACCCCACCGTTGGCATGGTGTTCCTAGCTGCCAGTCACAGCGCAACCACCCACCCTCCACCTCCACCTCCCCAACTAGCTCCTCCGAGTACACAATGGCAATAGCATGACTGGCGCCGGGCTCAAACGGCCTGTTGTTAATGAGCAGTACCAACAGAAGCCACTGCTTGTTCTTCATTTGCCAACGTTTTAATTATATGGACAGCGCTCCCATCAAAGCTGCATCGCTCAAGTTACGCCCTCATTGCTGAACTCTTTCTTTCCTCTGTGTCTCCAGAGCTGTATTCATTAGCATAGAAAACAAACAGAGAGGAGAGAGAGAGAACAGCCACTGTTGTCTAGCGGGAATAGTCTCCCTCTATATCCAGATGGGTTATCAGTGATATAATGGGCCCTCATTGTGATAGATTGAACTCTTCTTGACAGATAAAATGTCTTTATTGTATTGTGAGGAAATATCAGCGCAGGCGTCACCTGCCAGGCCATAAATAGGGCGTGGGTCAAATAGAAGGTGCTAATAACACTGTTTCCACTTGCATGTTGCAGAAAAATGAATGAGCTTTTATTGCCTTGGGACAATTAAGACAGTGTTAGGTGGGGTGTGTTTCACTGAAAAGTATATTGATTTAGTAGGCCAGTCACACTATATAAAAGGCATGTCAATACAGTTTGATCTTACCATAAAAATAGTCAAATAGAAAACACGGTGAGCTGCCAACAACACCGTCCTGCATGAATATGAGAGTAAAAAAATACTTATTATTGTATTAAACTCTCTTTCCCTCCCTTTTTTTAGTCAAACCATGTGAAAGCAGTGTGTACATTTGTGTGCATGTGTGTAAATAAAGTGTGTTTGGGAAGCTGAGGGCACGCAGGCAGGGAGGGTCACAGTCCCTGGTGTCAGGGGTTCCAGAGAACAGAGGCCCAATCAGTGCTGGCCCACTGGTTAACGGATGGATGGCCCCCAAAATTAATTAGCCTGACTAATGTAGTGTACACTTAATTACACCGGCCGCCTTTTGATTTATAGCCGGCCAGAAACACACATGCAAGTCCAAGACAGGCTAAAAGGGGGGATGTTTCACCTTTGCAAGTGCAAATTATTTACCAAGACTAGGTTCAGCAACCAGGACAGTGGCCATCAACTACCTGATGAACTGTTGGTTACAACTGCAGGTAACACACACTCTTTAGTTTCCCTTCATTATTTGAATAATGACATTTAAGGCATGCTTCTATAAACAGACAGAAAATCTGTTCATTTCTAAATGAGATGCTGCTCATACGAGCTGCAAGAAGAAAACATTAAATTGACCTAATTCTTGCTTATATTCCTGCTCTCAGTGCCATACGTGTGTGTATTGAGTAATTCCACTGTGAGGAAAAATGAATGATCCATCATGCTGGACTGTCATTACAAGGCATTTTACAGCATTCATTTAAAACATGGACAGTCTCAGGCCCCACCTTTAATTTCATGCTGCTCAAGCGAGAGAAAGGACACAGGACAAAGGACGGGAGATTGATGCCCGGTTGGGCCCACCTCCTCCGTGCACCCCCCCTCCTCATGCACTTCCTGTTGATGCAGACAGGGGGTGCTAATCTGTTCAGCCAGCACGTCTAATGAAATCTGCCCATGTAGCAGCGAATCAGCCTCAATTAAAAGAGCCTAACAGCATGTCCGGGCGACAGTAGATCAAGTCAGCAATTAACCCTCCGGCTGGCCTCTATCAATCCTTAAATTGGAGCAGGCCGGCCAGCAGCACACAATCTCTGCAGATATTAAATTTACATTCTATTAAGTTTAATTAGGAGGGATTTTAAATATACTGGGAGTTCAGGCACGGAGCACTGAGCCTGTCATCCACACTGCTGATTCACGGCCACCTTGGTGGACACACACACACCTTACACTCTCTCTTATTCATACATCACGGTATTTTCATCTTAAACATGAAATTAAGGCTTAAACTTTTCATCCCTTTTTGTTTTTTGATGGAAAGTGATTTAAAGGTGAGTTAAATCATGCTTAATAATCCAAACATTACCTTAAATCTCAGTTTTTTCTATCCAGCATTAATAACAAAGGATCTCTAACAGACAGCTACATATAAGATCTTTACCCCACCACAGCTCCTCTGATCTATAGCTGCAGTATCATTAATTGTGTATTTATAAGACTACCAAATGTACAAATAAAGATATTTCAATGAGAAAAAAACAAATAAAAAAATATAAAATAATTTAATTGATTATTTGTTGTTGATTTGAGTTTAACTTGGATCAGCCATGACTGATGATTAAAGGAAGAAATCCAGAGCTGTGTCTGGAATCAGTCATTATCCAGAATACACAGCAGTGAATACATGGTCGAGAGTTTGATGATTTGATGAGCCGTCTGAATGTATGAGGAGATATTCGTATGCCAAGTATTGTAAAAGCAATAAGTAACTGGACCATAATGCATCATGCCTGAGGAAAAAAAGACCTGTTGCAGACACAGAAATTCACTATTTTCTATTTAAAGTAAACAGATTCATAAGTTTGTTTTTACTTTTAATTGCCAACACAAGACAAAAATTTAAGCTGGGTATGACAATGATGAGTTAAATTTAAACTGTTTATGTGAACGGAGCAGTCAAAGTGTTTAGGATTTGTTTATTTAGGAGATGACAAAAAGCTGGGCTGAAAAAATAGGGCTGGGTGATATGAGCCAATTTTCATCTCTTGATAATTTTTTCCTTAATCACGATATACAATATATATCTCAATATAAATCTTTTTTGTCAATTAAACAATGAAATTCTTAAAATTTACAGCCCAGACTGCTAAATGCACTTTTATTATCAGAAGCACATGTGCATTAAAATATATGACTGAAATTAAAGTAGATGTGTATTGGAATAATAAAACCATAAAAAAGATACAGTTGTGCATAATGCTAAAAAAGAGATAGCTTTGACACAAAACAATCTAACTCAATATAAACAATATTGTCTATTCTATATCTTGTGTGACAAAGTCTCGATATATTTGAAAACCTCGATCTCGAGATGGATTTCTGACAGTCTGGTTGTTTTACACTGATTTATAAATTTGCATCTCAAATCTTGAATCTCCAGTCCGTCCTTACAGTGAGAGAAGTGAAGACTCGCTGTAAACTCAAGTCTTTTGAAAGCAGACTTTCTTGGTGGTTTAAAACAATTTTTACTGAATAGTTTTTTGTGAAAATGAGTTAAATCGAATGACTATCAAAAGGCTATACAATTAATTTTCTTCCGACTGCTCATAAGTCATAACAGTAATTTGAAGAGAAATGTTAAATTGTTTATTAAGTGAATATTTGCACAAGTTCTGTGTCATCATCCGTAGTTTTCTCTAGCAAATTAAAGAAATTAATCTCGCTCATAACATAGAAGTGCTTTTATTCTGCCCCTGCTTTTTCTGGATGAATGCAGGGAAACACCTGATGGCTAAAATTCATCAGAAAGTTACACTTCTGACTTTTGATTTTATTACCTCTTAATATGATGCTTTTGCTAAAAAACAACTTTTGTTCTTCTGCTGTTACAGAAGTATTTTAAGTAAATTATGTACAAAACACTACTTTAGAATCATTAGTGAACATTGCAATAACAGTAAAGACGTGACCAATCATGATGAATTGCAATGAAAACATTTTTTAAAAAGAAATAGAGGTAGCACAACTACATCTGAAAGGTCATCCAACACCAACACAGTCATGCACCACAGCACCAACACCTGTGCTGCTTTCAGAGCACCTGACTACTTTTAGATGCATATTGTGAATAATCATTGTTTGTGAATGTGTAAACAAATGGTTTTTATAATGTTTAACTCACTCTTGTTATCAGTTCCAACTGACTCTGACCAATATTCAGAAACTCTGATAGTTGAAAATGGGTCAAACAAGGGTTCACATTTCTCTTATTTGCCTGTTTGCATAAATCACAGGGATGCGTTCCTTCAAACCTCTTTTTGAGCATCAATTGATGGAGAGAACATAAGTGCTCAGCAGCACTGGTAAAAGAAAACCTGTAGATCAATAAGTACTCTGCGGTGCATTGCCATTATGTCCGACAAATCTCCAAATTTCTTCCTTTGCCTTTCTGTTTTATCAGCACCGATGCAGAGCATGATCAAGCCAGAGCAATGATAAGACCCATGGGAGAGGAAAGAGGAGGCTGGTGGGGCCTGGACCACCTCCAGGCTGCTCAGCCCCAGCATTAGTCTCCACGTGGCTGTGTCTTTTGTCTGCCAGTCAAAGGGCCACTGAATGGGGGTCAATTGAAACCAATTCCCTCTGTCGGACACAATTAATGGGGTTGCCCAGGCTGGGCAGGAGGAGGGCGGGCTGCAGGTCTGTGGTTACTGATCCTGCCGCATAAGCATGCCAGGAATTTGCCACCTGGAATTTGCCTTCTGACAATAACGAACCAACCTCCTTTTCCATGCACACACATGGACACATCCCTAAACAGCCCTGTCCCAGTGCTTGCCCACAGTCTGCTCACCCACAATGGGCCCAGAGCAGAGGAGAAGAGAAGTGGTGTAGCGTGCAACTGTACAGAACTGCACTAAAATACTTTCTGACCCAGTGATTCTCACAGTGAGGCCTCAGGAGGTGCATTTTCTCCACTCAACGAGTCCAAAATGCATCGCAAGTATCGCACCGTCTTCCTCCCGCAGACGTGGAGAAGAATCCATTCATCTGATCGGATTCTTGGGGATTTTTTTTAACATTAATTAAACTGGAAACTGACGCGACAGGAAAAGCAAAAAAAAAGAAAAGTAAAAGAGAGAGAGACTTAGTCAGTGAGAAAGAGAGGCCAACCTCCCTGTGTCGGAATCAATCTGCGGATAAGTATGGACGATCGATCCGCCAGCAGCCCATCTACAGTTAAGCACTTCAGTAGATGTGCACTAATTGTGCTGTTGACATTAATTGTCATTAAAGGGCTGAAAACGGCCTCCCAGCTGTGACTTACATCCTGCGTCGAGGTTTCAGCCCATTTGTTTATCAGTGACACCGCAGCTCTCTCAGCATGCTAACACTCAGGTTGCTGCTCGAACCTCTGCAGCTGGATCATCGTGCACATGAGTGTGTGTGTGTGGGGGGGGGGTAATTAACACATTTGACTCAAGTGACATCATCGTGGTTTTGTTGTATGTGGGTATGTTTGACGAACCTTTCCCTAAAACAGAAAAAAACGTCTCTGCATGTAGAGTTTCTGCCTCAGTCCAAAGCTCTGACTTCCTGAAGGGAGCACTTAAAAGGCCAACCCCCCCCCTTGATTGCTGCCACACTGATTTGATGCTGGATGTGAATGTGTAAGTGAATGGAGCCAAGGTGCATAAGAAAGGAGAGAGGGGGCAGAGATGGACACACACTGATGCAGGCCTAACACATCCTTGGAAAAGGGGTCGTGACCCTGCAGTCTAACAGCATTTCAGAGAGGTGGAGACACGTCGAGGGTGAGGGCTTACCTACCACAGAGCAGCATAGGGGCAAGAACGCAAACACCAGCAGGATAAACACAGAATCATCTCATCTGACTTTGTTTTATTGGCTGATTTCTTTTCAGCTTAATGCATCCATAATCTATAAAAATGCAGTTTCCTCCTGCGAGCAGGACACAGCTTCCCTTATCCCGGTAGAGCAGATAATACATAAAACACTCTGTCACTGGAATACTAGCAATGTGGCAACCTAAATGCGTGCCAGGTGACATATAATTGCACGATCCGACTTCTGAATAGCCTCAGTGTTTGCACATCTGCTGCTGCCGAGTCTGAACTTGCGTTTATTATCTCCAAAGCAACGCATGTTCATATGACCAGCGGGGTCAATGTGATCCAATTAAAGCACCAAAATCAAATGTACTGCACAAACTTTGAGGCAATTAATCAATGCCCCCGATAGATCGCTGAGCAAAAACATGTGATGTCCATCCTACTTAGCAGGCCCCTTCTGGAGGAGGTGCTGACTTCGTCCTTCCCCTAGCGGCCGGATAACGGGCAGCCACACAGGCTGAAGTGCTTCCTAAGTAATTTGAGCCTCGGCGCTCTCCATTCAGAAAGCTTTCCCTCCTCTTCCCCCTCCCCTGAATGGGGCTCCAGTTGAAACCAACAATGCCCACACCTTGAACAGGCCCACTGATTCGAGGACCAATGTGCCGGAAAGGATCGACCAACAAGTGTCTCTCCCACTCTGTTATCATAGACATCACTGTCTGCGGTGGGCTTTTATGACTTGTTATGCCACTAACACCCCCCCAGCCACCTCATCCCTCCCCTCCCTGACTCCCCCTCATCCTCTCATGGACAATGCTGAATGACTCCACTGCCTTAGCTCTCCCTGGCCTCATTTGCACCAAGAGGAGGAGGAGAAGGAGGAGGAAAGAGGGAAGGGAGGGAGCTGAAGAGGAAGAGAAAGAGCAGTAAATGGCACCGTAACATAACAATGCATTTGGAGGCTCAGTTGGCAAACACAGCTGGCGCAGCAAAAGTGAAGCGTTTAATGACTCATAACTCTGAGGAGACAGTGGACTACTAAAACCACTTTTACTATATTACGGTTGCCGTCTAATACACACGGACAAACACTTTATATCGCTATGAATTCTACAGCACTTAATCACGTGTATATTAGCTTAGCTTCAAGCGGATGTTTCCCCCAAAACTGACAGAGCTAGGCCATAGTCCATAGCGAAACTGTCATGTGTAAAAAAAGGAAGCGCACTCACCTCGATAAATCGCTTTGCGTCCAACCTGAAGTTAAAGTCCCCAAAGATGAAATATGGCAGAACCTCATGACGATGGTCTGTGATCCTGCAAAACAAGCCAAACAACAACGATCCAGAGTTATTAGCAGCAGATAAACAGCTTTTAAATATCAACCATCAGCAGGAGCTGTCCAACCTGCTCTGACCTGCAGGCATTTAGTTCATCAGAGGGATGCAGCACCACCTGGTGGTCTGAACACTCAGATTAGAAGGTTTTTTTTTTTTTTGTAAGATTTGATCAAATCTTGTACATTAACGGCAGCATTAATAACTAATCAAACAACACAGGTATCAAATGTTTATTCCGATCATTTCTATGCAAGTTTAAAGGTGAAGGAACCTCAAAACATCAATACTATGGACAAATAGTGAATCAGGACTCAAATTAAAACCCACATCACTGTAATTTGCTTCAAGAAAACGAGTCCAAATCAAATGATTGATACAGGCCAGAGATCATCTTCTGCAGCACTCATGCCATCCAACCGACACGCTAACACCCCCCTCTGGGACTCGTCTGCGGTACATTTCCCAGACATACCAGGGTTTCGAGTTAACTTGCAGTTAGTTCAAACTGTTAATTCTCAGCTGACACCACAATTAAATCACAATTAAATTAATAAATCTTGATAACTTCCTTTGAAAAACAGAAAATTCACTTTGCTGGACTGATCAAAGGGAGAGGGAATGGGTCAACTTTCTACGGCACGGAAAGATTGAAGACCAAAATCCATTTTGGGTTTGGTGGTGGTTTTATTTTCCCCTGACTTTCTGGAATCCAGATTTAAGATCTTTATTCGAGTCGGTTTAAATCACGCTGGGTTAAAAGGCGCCACACAATGAACTCCTGTCATATTCTCTCCGGTGTAGTTGTATCCAGCCCATGCTAATATTTTAATGGACTACATACACTGCAATCTTTAACCTGTGAGTATAGATCCTCTCTGATATGGACTACTTCCAAATCTCTACAAGTTCAACACAGCATCAGCATCACAGTGCTTTAAAAAAAATGCACCTAAGCGACATATAATGAACTCTTATGCCTCATCACCTACTTAAAAGCGACTTCTGTACAGAGCAGAAATTGGAAATTAAGGTGGATGTAGTGCTGGCTCTAGTGTAATTAATGATTCAAGATGCTTGGCTCGCTATCTTCACTAATCGTGCGGATAAATCTAACCGTGGACTTCCCAGGCACTGATAACAATATATTTATGAGGCCGTAAAGAGAGAAAGAGCTTTTCTTAGCTGTGGGTCTCAGTCTGGGCCGCCTGTCGTAAAGCACAACTACTTCTTCTCTGCAGGCGGGGAACACAGCTTTATGTGAAATGGAGAGGTTGTCATTTGACATTCCCTTCAATTAAACTCAATTTATTAGATCACATTCTACCCCATTATTTTAAAAATGGATCAATATGAAGATGGGACCACTATAATCTTCTTTTTATTCATTTTTCTGTAGTTTAATAATATTGATGACTCATTGGTGCAAATTTGGCTGCAACTCATTACTTTTTTTTCCAAGTGACCTTAAAATATTGAAAAGGCTGTGTTAATTTTTAACTCCAGTTTTAAACATTTTTGACAGTAGTTTTATGGATTTCCAGTTTTTTTCAATTAATGATCCTAAGTTTAAAGGTTTTACAATGCTGTTAATTTTCATTGCATTTTCTAAATGTTTGCTCTTTCAATGTACTTTCTCCATCTCTGTATTATATAGTAAAGTGTACACCTGGTCTTCACAAGCTTGATATTATATGAGATTATGTGGCTTTGTTAATCTACTGTAAGTACAACAAGGTTGCATTGTACAGTGGTCATGTTTGTCTGAGTGATATACCTACTGAGCCCCTCATCAAGTCCAATGCCACAAGACCTAAAATTACCCCCATGTCTTCGGTGGTCCTTTCAGTTTTCATCTTCACTCTCCAGACATTCCCTAACTGTATCATGGTCTCTAGGTTTTGGTTTATAGTCCTTAGTCGTTTCTGGTTTTATTTTGTTGAGTACAGTCGCTTGTGCTCTGTTACTTTTACTTCCTGCTCCATCCTTACCGCATCTGGTTTCTCACCTGCTTCTTGTTTGTATTTAGTTCTGTCCTGTATTTAAGCTCCTGGTTTTCTTTTGTCAGATCATTTCTTGTTCCTGTATATTTTTCTTCTTATGTTTTATTTCTCCAGCAATCCAGTTTTCAGCCTGGATTTAGCTTTTTTGTTGGTTTTATTAAACTTCCATCATCGCAAGATGGTCCAAGAGGTAAAAAAATGCATAAGGGGGATAAAGACGAGGAAAACAACTGTAGAAATTGTATGAGCTTTTGAAGAAAGGCTATGCTTTTATTTATGTTGTGTTGGACGGTTGGTAACAACTTCATACGAAACTGGCGCCGGATTGCGGGAAGGAACTCTGAACTCAACACTGCCATCTTTTGGAGACTAACCATAGCAACATAAAAGCCACATGGGGGTGTGAGGACTGCGTACGTCCCCATTAACGTACATAAGGGAGCATAGATGGGCTGTTTGGCTCAAATGCTTCAGACAATAAAAGAAAAAGTTATACTATCAAGGAAATTGTTACTGACTAAAGTACTAACAGGAGTGAGAATAAATTAATTTTTGTTAACATATATCTATGTAGGTGAGGAGATGCTAGAAAAATATTTCCAGAAAGCTATATTTTAAAAAATACACAATTCTAAAGTCTAAAGCCCCATCTTTAGTTTTCCTCCTGGAGTCACACCTCCATACTTGTTCACGATGACTGACTAGTGCTGACCAACAACGATTTGTTAAACTGTCAATGTTTTCCTCATGGCTCATTTACAAGAAAATACCAGACAACATCATAATGAACCTAAGCAACAAATATGGTTATTTAACCCATTAAAGCTGGACACAAGACAAAATGAGGAGAAAAGTTGACAAGAAAATGTTTTTAGGTCCCAAAAAGAAGGCAGGTAGAGTTGCTGCAGCCTTTTCCACTAATTTTCTCTGGAAGAAATATAGAATTTATTTACAGGTAACAGAGAAGAGGGGATTTAGCTGGAATGACCTGTTCTCGTAACTTTACTTTGTTTCTACATTATTTTATGTTGGCATCAAAAGTTAGAAATAGATCAAACTTAAGGACCCATAAGGACTGTTTATGATTTTACACATCTGTAGTTCTGGGAATAAATCTTTAGTCATGACAACCTACTGGCAACACTTTGCCATTTCATCAAAGCAGTCGTGAAAAGCGGACTCTCTTTTCAAACTGGTTCATTCACAGCTCTACAGCAGGTCTTTGGTTTGCGACACACCACACATCCCCATTCTTATGATATCATTAGCCCAGGTCTGTGTACGATTCTACACATGTGTGCCACTGTTCATCAGTAATGTCAAACAGGGACTGATGTTATTAACAGCCTTACACTCTGGTGCTAAGAGTCTTCTCTGTCCTTTTGGGCGAAATGGAGGGCTGTAAAAAAGCTGAGCACGGCTGTTCTTAGAGACGTGGGAACTCTTGTATCCCCTGTGCTAAAAGAGTATAAGGACCATCAGAATAACACAAAATAGTTTCAACAGGTGCCAGTTTGAGAATGACAGCAAAGCTTTGATCTGCAAAAAAGATAAGAGAGAGTAAAGTTGTGACTCATATGACGGGTTGGATGAAGTGAGAGAGGAGGGTAAGAAGAATAGGAGTGTCTTTCTCCCCAGTCCAAGGTCTTTCTCCTGCTAATAGCCATGTCTAATACCCGCAGCCCGGACGTTTTTGTCTGCTGCTCCAAGGTATCAGCCACAGGTCAGAAGGTAACGCTCTGTTTACACGATGATTTCCTAAAGCACTCATGGTGACCTGCTGGTGTGAAAGTTGACTTTTTTCGTGGCCTTTGTGGAGTAACGAAGAATTGCAACATTAGCTACAGCTACTGGGCGTGAAAGGGGCCTGAGGGTGGGGGGTCCGGAGCTTTTAGGAGGAGGAGGGGCTCTCTTGCTGACCCTCACCCTCGGCGGGGGCCCCCATTAGCCTCGTCATCATAGTTCATTGAGGCAAACTGTAACAGTGTCAGTGACATTTTCCCACAAAGACTCACTCTTTTACACAGTCTATAAACATGCTTTCTCCTGGCCAATTCATTGCGCAGTGACACCCCCCGAAAGAACCTCTCCACATGGGACGTTCTCACTGGGGTTTGGGCCGGGGCCTTCACTAGGTCTTCCAAGGTGGGGGCCACACAAAGACAGACGCTAATTTATTACACAGCCCCGGACTTTGCTCCCAGGCTCCTTTAACCACCAACACAAAGCACCCCGCGGACATTCTCCCTTTCTGATTCAACCACCGTCTCACATGCAAACAAGGTGTGATGGAAGTGAACAAACATGTTCAAAACATATTCAAGCAAACAATCAGCCTCTCCATCACGATAAACAAATCTCGCCTGGACCTGAATCTTTCTCCTCAGCTGCTCGCTGACTCCTCATCAGATTATATGCCATGACTGACAGCTAAACTGAGCCATAACAGTCGGTCTATGTGGGATTATGAGGGTGCAGCCGGGGGCCATGTCATGACTACATTGACAAGCTGACTTCCCATAAGCTGGTCAGTCAGATTTGACTTTGCAAACAATAGCCAGGCTGAGCATCGCTGTCCATTGTAAGTAAATGTCGGGAATTTGGGCGAATGTTAACATTGGGAAGAATCTGCCGGTGACGTCTTTCTGAATGGGCCAAGGATGGCCCCTGACGGGACCTTTGACACCGCAGGACAAGCTTACCAACGTCCCACTGTTAGCCATCCATCTCCTTAGTAACGCCCACCCCAATAAGAACGGCGTGCAGGAAAGATACGCCATTAAGGGGGGTGCGAGTGTATTACAGCGATCACTTAGAGGTTAGGGAAGAAGACTGCTCAGGCCAATAGTTTAGATCAATACAATGTAGAAAAATCTTCACTCCACAGGGTTCTGTCAAATAAAAGTTATAAAACTTTAAGAAAACATTTGGAAAACATAAAATTCTATGATTGATTTTTGAACTCTTTATTGGACTTTTACACCAAATCAAAACTACTACTGAAACATTCTTAAAGAGATACTGTGTAATGTTTGGCCACTAGGGGGCGCTAAACCTGTAACATCGGACTGGCCACATGGGACTGTCGCAAACGTAAACAGTTTCCATCCGTGTAGTAGAATCTTGTTTGCAGACCACTTTGAAGTAATTCTGAGTCAGGAATTTTTCTCTTTTTTTCACCGTTGAATGATCGGGCCTTGGACTGTTTCCAGTTATACATGTATCCATTTTACCTCCCAGTTGCTATGAAAATGCCAGAATAAGACCAGAGCTTATGGGACATTACAGCTTATGAAAACCAAGCCAGTTGCTAATGGTTCTGCTTCTTCTTTGATATTTACATGAATTATTGGAAATGCATTTATTGGATTAAAACCTGCTTTATTTGTGCAAAATGTATAGGGAAGCATGTTATCTTTGGTCTATAGCTGATTAGCTTCAACTAGCTGCATTTAGACAAAGATGCATACCCCAATGTTCTGCACCTCATCAGGACTTACTGCTGCTTTGAATAACTGCTGCTAGAAGATGTTAAAAAGTTAATCACATTTATGTATGTTTCTACAACAGGCAACTGTAGAGCGATCCCTTCCCTGCTTTCTCTTTCTGGCCTCCTCCTTACTTCATTCAGACAAACTTTGGATAAAAGAAGAGGAAAAAGTAGCACGAAGCAGAACCTTCTATGTATATAAAGGGGGAAGCGCTCCAGGTCACATGATTCCCATGAGGGACGGATCTGCTCCAGCAAAGTTACAATGTCTGGTTTTGGAAGAGGGTGGCCCCGTCAGAGTGCAGACACTCTTAAAACACTGTATACTGACCCCCATATTAGACTGATATTTGGGTCAAAAGTTACACAGTATCGCTTTAAGGATTGTTGCAAAACATCAAAAAATCTAATAGGTGGCAGAAGACTAGTCCAACTGTACACAACAGGATTAAGAAAGTTTAGATTATGCGAGTGGTGAAGTGGTCTCAGAAACTTGTATCAAATGTAGGGTTTTGGGGTTTAGAATGAATTCAGAAATAAACCCCACAGCTCTAGATTGGAGCAGGGAACAACTGTAGCTTTGGTCTGTGTGAAGAATATTAGTATCTGTTGTGTCTGCTGTATTAAAACAGGTTCAAGACCTGCGATTATTAGTGAATTTAAAGTGAATTATTTTTTAAATGTATAAATAATTGTAGGACATTTATTCTTTAGTTATTTACTATGACAGCGTTTTATACAGCTTGGGTTAAACTGTTTGTGTCTAATTAATGCAAGAAGAAAAGTGGAAGAAATTGGTTCAGTTTTATGAGCAGACTTAACCAGTTTAATATTAGCTGCTGTTACAGTCTCTAATCTGACGGAGATATTACTGTTGTGTGTGATTGTTTGTGTGTGTGATGGTTTGCATGTGTGTGGCAGTACACTATAAAAAACAGGAAAGGTTTTTAAGATCTGTTCCTGCTGGACTTTGAGGTTAAGAAGGCAGCAGAGTGAAAGCACAGTAACACAAAACACCATAAACATGCAGTCATATCAGCAGAAACACAATAAAATCTTAACTTAATATATATTTTTGTGCAATTACTTATTATTAGAATAAATCAATGTTGCTTTATTATGATGATTTTTCTGTCTGACTATTCATGCGTTTTTTATATTTTAACTGTCTGCATATTAGAACTCTCTATTCTGTGTAAAGTGGAAAATAATGCCCATGTGATGACCTTGCATGGAGTTCTGTGCCGCAATGTGTTTTTACTACAGTGTTACTTGCTTGCTTGAGCAATGAATAAAAGCTGTGAAGGGAGAAGGTATCAGCTTTCACTGCTGATACCTTCCTCCTGCAGGATTACATAGATCGTAGTGTGGCTCATTCTTGTGTGTGTTTGATTCTGTCTAGGTGAAAATAAACCTGACACTTAATATAAATAACAAAATAAAAGCACATTTTTGGAAAAGCTTGTATGCTAAACCTTTATATAATGATAAATTTAAAAAAATAATTTTTTCCCCCACTGTTTTTCACGGTTCAAAATCTTTGCCTTAAGAATCCTAAATAAACTGTTTCAATGTGCAGATAATCATAGTGTCAATCACACGGACATCATTGTTGGTGGAATTTGTCATTACAGTAATGAAACAGCAAGCTCTTCCTCCTCTGGGGCCCACGTGGGGACAGGCGGACAGGCAGTCTGAAGTTGCTTTATTTTGGCACTGTGTTGAGAAAAACTTACAGGGCTTGGTATATATTTTAATAATATTTATTTATTTAATAAATAAATACCAAGCCCTATAAATGAATACATTTTATTAATTGAATGTGTGTATAGAAAGGAGAAACACAAGTGTGTTTGTGTGTGTGTCATTCATTAAATATGAAAAGAGAAGGATTGAATAGCTCTTAAGTAATATGTCACTTCCTTATTTAGGTGGTTTGAAAAATTACAAATGAACTTGTCTGTCATGGTTTGGCCCTTGCATACAGAGACTGAATCTCATCAATATTATTCTCTGCAAATGCTGAAAGACCAAAATTCTTTTCATTAGAATAATTAATCTATTTAAAAAGTCAAAGAGTACATTTTGTTTAGGAACCTCCTGAGTGACGGAAGCTGTAAGTATCTGAGCTGCTGCCGTCATCAGAGATGTTCCTGTTCTCCAAATACAGAGAAAAAATGAGCTCCATAGCTTTATTTATTGTTTTCTTCACCACAGAATGGGCTAGACCAATAAAGGGGTTTATTTCATCCCATAATTCCTTTCAGCTGCAACTGAAAAGCAATGACCTATTGTGTTTGTGTAACTGTGAAATATGGTGGCTAATTGAGGACAGAGGAGCAGCCTGTAGCATCATGTTTGTTAAACTAAAAACCTTACGGTAAGTAATACTCAGTGTCTTTACAGATGAAGTATCTAAAGCACTCTCCGGAAATATTTACTAAGCATCTGTAGCTTCAGTACTGCAGACCCACATCACATGGCGTCAGAGTGGTCTGATTTCTGTTGCATCTTTCACTTTTCTCATTCTACCTTTCCTTAATGCCCCCCTTTGAATGAATGAACATTCCCAGGCCCCCCAGCCCCAAACATATACATATAGTTTAATGTGTTTTCTGAAAAACCCTGATCTCTGTTATGTCCGAAAGCAATTATGGTGCGTCCGATTTGAAGTGGAAAGTCTTTTTTTTACCCTATGAGTTCCCAGTTGGAAATAAGTCTCTTGAAGTTGAATATCTGACTTTGGAAGTCAGGGTAGACTAACTAGCTCAAATTTCACCCAAAACAAAAGCCTGATAATTCCCAGATATGACTTCTAACCTCCAAGTACAAATTTCAGGCACCATTATTCCACAGTTTTTCTTCGTCCTGATATTTTTGGTGGTCAGCAAAACCTAGTTGGTGCATTACTGCCACCAAGTGGTCTGGAGTGTGGACCACAATGTTGCCAAGACCTAAATTGTCATAAGATCAGATTCTCGGCTACATTTTCCCATATGCATGCGCTGCACCCTCAGCTTTGGTAGGTGCTCATTTTATACCCAATGCTGACACCCCTACCAGTCACTACTCCTGTGTTACTTCTATATCTTAAACACTTTTTTGTCTCTATTCGCTTTTCTCCCTAAGCTTTGTTTATCGTGTTGCTCATATCAAATCTTACTTTCTTAGTATTCTATGAGGATCAGACAAATGAAGAAATTACAGACAAGGTTTTTTTTAAGTGTCTATTTTTTCATTTAGACACTGCTCAGAAACTCATTTGAAAAAAATTATTTGTTTTACATATGTCATGACATGGAGGTTGCATGGGAGACATGATTAGCATAATGCTTGCATTGACATGGACACTTAAAAAAAATCCCTGCGATTATCCAGTCCTCCATTAAGCAGCTCAACATGTCTATTGGCTGGAGACGAGCCGGCCTCTCTCTGCTCATTCAGCCCGTTGTTCTGGGAAAAAGCCTGAAGGGAAACATTTAGATTGGAGGGCTCTTTGAGACGCTCTGACAGTTGACTGATGACCCTCCATAAAATGACAAAGCATCGCTGTGTGGTGGCCAGTGCGGCCCACTGCCTCCCCATGGGAAACTAATTGCTTTGAATTGTTAACGGCAACATTATTTTTCTGCCAATCATTGCTTTTCAATGCCCCGAAAATGAGCATGAAACAAGTCTTTTCAGCGAACAAAACAGTTAAATGTCCCCAATGTTGATCAAATTAACTTCAGCATGGTGACAATGGACTATATTTGTGTGAAAATAATGGCATGCCACAAAGGACGCCTTTATGCCAGGATTTCACAGTTGTAATGTAAAACTGTTCTCCCCTGAACCGGACCAGCCATCCTGAATAGAGGCAGGAAAAAGAAACAAACTCCAATGCACAAAAGAGATTCCTTTAGGAAAGATAGAAAAAAAAAAGCTGTTGGTTTTATCTCACTGGCTCATTTACAAACCGGGTTCACCATCTTGTGGAAATACCAATGTGAAATGTGGAAATGTGAATCCAGACTTTCAAAGGACAGAAAAATAAGCAAAGGATGCATTTGACGCGGCGCTTTGCTCTCCCTTCCCTCTCATGGAAGTGGCCCACACATCAGCGCAGGCTGCTGCTTTTTTTATTTGACTCAATGGTGAGGTCTGGCTGGCTAAACGCTGTTCCTTCTCAGCATTGTTCCCCCGAGGCGTCTGAGCACTTTGGAGATAAACAGTGTTTAGCGGTTAAAAGAGCCACAGAGGAAAAGACTTATCAGATGTGTTCTCAATGGGCTGTAAGCTGTATTATTAGGCCGGGCCCTCAGATAAGGCTTGATGCCGGCAGCAGAGTGCTACCATGTGATCAGGCTCCTCTATTGGCTGCCTCGTGGATCTCAGCTGGCGGGGTGCCGCTAGGATCTTGATATGGGAGATTAGACCTCAGAGATGGAGAGAGAGAGAGGGAGAGAGAGAGGGAGGGAGAGAGAGAGCGCAGAGAAGGAGAGGAGGAGGAGGGACTGGCTTTAGGTATTCCCCCTGCCCCTTTTCCTGCTTTGCTTCTGGGGGTAGGAGTCAGAGTTAGGACAATAGCCAAAAAGATGGTTCCCAACCAGCCGCTGAATGGGAACACTGTTGGTGGTAGCGCTTCATTCAAAGCCTTGCCCGGGCACATTGTCCTCCCAGATCGGCATAGGAGAATGGAGTTTGCTGGTGGCTGCCAAAAGGTTAGCAGCCTCTGTGAAAGGACCTACCCATTATTCACTGCCCTTTACAGAGCCCGAGCACCCTTTGTGCTCCTCCTCTCTTCCCTCTGCGCCACCAGCTTTTTCTCACTCCGGTGCTCCGGATCTCCGCCCGACAGCTTCCCAAAAACCAGGCGAGCGAGGCGCCGTACCCCCACCGTCCCTCCTCTGCACCCCGGTAATAACTAGGGAATCCACAGCAATACCAACCTGACTCATCCTCACTCATGTCAGGCAAAAAAAACAAAAACAAAAAAAAAAAACTTTAAAATGACCAAGCCAACGAGGAAATTACCCAAACAGTCAACACCCTCCACCCGGCTGAGGCTTTTCTGAGTCTGCCATTTAGGTGCATTAACAGGAGGCATCATTCAAAATAAATCAACTGGAAAGCAGCGTGATGAAGGCCGAGGAATTCTAATGAAAACACTTAAAATGAGAGCAACAACAAGCTCCTTTGGAAGTCTCATTATGTTAGTAAATCCACGTAAGTTACAGTCTAATAAAAAGCTGCTGCCTTCTTAAAACACTCCGGCTCTCCTGTCCATTAAAGGCGGAGCATTCTTTCATCAAATTAACAATGAAGAACAGGTAAAATATGACCCGGAAAAGGTGGCTTCGCAAAGCCGCCTCATAATTCAGGCAGAGCCCCGCTGATGTATTCCACCCATATATGCATGTACAATATGTAGTTATTCAAAGTGGAGGCGGCGGCGAGTCGTGTCGTGCATCCTTTGAATGGGAGGTCACCAGCAGCGGGTCTGCTACCAGGATTTTATTCTGTGTTAGCATGGCCAGGTAGGGATCAGGGGTTGCACTGTGCACTCTATCATCCCGCTCCGCTGCAAATGGATATCCCATAAATCACATTAGCAAGGCATAAGCATAGATTGTATGTCATGTTAGAATATAAGCTGGCTTTACTCAGCACTGAGAGCAGAAACTCACAGCCAATATGCAGTTTACAAGACAGTCCTCACTCTGCAGGGCTGCTTAGTCACTACTGAGTCCATCCAATTAGCATTCAGTCATTAAGGGGGCATTAACTGTGAATTAGCGTAACTGTTATTCAAACCAATATGAAGCAGGTAATATCGCGATGCCAGACAATGCATGTCATGGTGCTTGGATGGGATTTTTTTTGACAAACTGCTTTATCAAATACTTTTTAAAAAGTCTACATCCATTCATTTCTGAAGGTTTCCTTCAGTATTATGAATTTATTTAGAGTCAAATTTGCACATTTGAAATAACCCCTCCCTTCATATTGCACTTCAGGATGCAATATGAAGATGGCCAACAAAACAGATTCCAAAGTAACTGATCAATAAAAATGCAAAAAAAATTCAGACACTGAAACTGACTTGATTAAAAACAATAATAATAAAAAAAATATATAAGAAAAAAAAAGCATGAAAGGAAAACATCGTTTCCATCCTGCAAAGCCAGAAGTTTGCTGTTGTGTCCCCTACTGGCTTCTTCCTGTAACAGGTGTAGTGGGCAATTACATCAACAATGGAGCTTAAAGTCCAGCTGATCCCCTCACAAAACCATTTTCCTTTTCCCAGTTGGTGTTGGGACAATAATAAAGAAGAGTAAAGGATTATACCACAAAAAAGGAGGAAAATGTTTAAAGTAGGAAGGAGGGATGGAGAAGAAGACAGATGAAAGAGACTTGGGAGTTCACAGACCGTGTAGTGAGTAAGACCCCCTACTCCTCCAGACAGATGTAATCCCACTGGTCTAGAACTGAATCCATCAAAAACCTCCTCTGCTGCACCTCTCCTGCTCAGTCGAACTCTAAGCCTCCATTACAATACCAATACAGGTTTTTCATGCTACAGAGAACTGGGATTTGAGGCAGGAAGGGAGGGAAAAACAGCTTTTTATTCAATATTCTTTGTATTTTTGCTTCTTTCTGCTTCTTTTCCTTCAAACTAATTTTATATCTGAACCAATGAGCCAGAATGAATGTGAGCATGAAATATTACACATAGAATAAATGGTGTATTTGCTGGAAACGAGCCGTCATCATGGGCGACAGCCAGGGAAACGTGAGAAGAAAAAAAAAACAGAGGATGTGAAGTACCTGTCTAAAACATATCCAAGGGCCTTCTGTCTGATCCCAGAGTAGACCGAAGGACTTTTCTCCCAAGCCACAAGGTTGGAAGCATCATGGAAAAGGTGAATGTTGACCAGATCGAAGAAACTGAGGATAAAAGAGCAGTGTGTGAGTGAACGTCTTCCAGAAGATCAGCAGCACTCATCTCATCATCAACACTCAAAAGCAGCATCTCTGAGCTCTGACTTCTTGCCGGCCTTTCAGCTCGTCCCATTAGAGCAAAGCAAGACAGCTCAATGTACAGTGATGAACACCTCCCTGCTGATCCTATCAGTCTGGGCCGTTTTGTTGGCACGGTGCTCAGTGGGGCCACTCGGAGGAATTGATCTTATCACATGGGATTTTTTTTCTGCACAGACATCCTGAACAAATGAAAACATGCAGAGCTCAGGGCATCCGTGTCTATCCCCCTCTCTGATCTGATCTCCTATTCTTCCCCAGCAGCACTCTCTCCGCCGCTCCTGTCAAACGTCATGCCCCAATTAAATGCTTACCATTTCAGCTCTTTAGTTCTCATGTCATCCCTCTATAAGATTACAATCCCCGTCCTGCACCCCCTCGGCCGCCCACTCCTCCCCAGCTCTGCATGCTGGAAGCAGCATTTCTATTTATCCAGTACAGGTTCGATGGCATCTAATGTTTTTTGTCATCTGTCATATGCAGCTGCTTGACTAATGTGATTACTTCTAATCAGATCGCTGCCCTCGGCCGTGGCGCGCGGCGAGCGGAGGGTGAAGCTGTGCGAGTGGCTCTGTGCCGTCAGTGATGTGAGAGAAGCTCGACATGACTGACGTGGTTACCTCTCTGTCTCTAATCACGCTGATACAGCTGCAATGATTCAAGGTTGAACAGTGATGAGGTGGGATGTGTCGCTGCAGGGGCCTGTTAATAAAACTCACCAGTCAGGCAGGGCCCATCGAGTTCTGATGAATCCTTTTCTGGACCACTTGCACTGCAGAACAGAGAAACTCAATTTAGCATGACAATGGTGGAAAGTGATACTAAAAAAGGGAGATGTTTTACAGACTTTTAGAGGCAGGATTTTTGGTTTAAATTTTCATGGCTATGTGATAAGATTCAGTTTTATTTCAGATCAGAAATGTTCGAAACAATATCAAGTGACAATAATTTATCTGAGTAACATTTCTAAAACATTGACTTGTTGAAACGGGCTCTTTAAGTGGGACAGAGGTGGACCGTAAGAACAATAGTATATACATAGTATATAAAAAATAAAAAGTAAAAATAGAAGTTGCAAACACAAGAAAATACAGAAGCATGTTGCAAATAAATAAATACAAATAACACCTTGTTTTTCCAAATTAAAGATAATTTTAAACAAAAGAAATGAATCCCTTTGGTTTTCTAAATTTATGAGATAAGTTTCAATAAAAACTTTTCTGAATCTAGTTAGATAATTTATATTTTTAAGAAAACAAGCTTTTAAAAAAGTTATGAGCTTCCAAGCTTTATGGCCACCCTGGTGGTAATAAAGACAGACCATTGAGCTAAAGGAATTTAATATAAAGTAAAACATACAGGACAGTACTTTTGCTACATTGACTCTTTATCATTTTACCCACAGAGACCACTGGCTGTGTTTCTGCACAAACAGATGCAAAAGCTTGAGGACCACAGTGTCAGCAGCATCTGTTTTAGGATTTTACTCATACTAGGAAGGGGCAGTGAAGGCTAATAAATGCTACATGGAAGCATGTTATGTAAACAACTCAAACCTCCATTCGTCTCTGGAGGGTACGAGCAAGGTTTTAAAATAACAGAGAAAAAAAAATTTAATAATTTTCTTTTTTCTTTTTTCTGGCATACATACAATAGGCACATATATACTTCCTCTACACATATCTATATAATACTATATCGAAACTCAGTTCTATGGATAAAAGTATGTCCAATCTTTTTAAAAAATATTTCAGCAAAGGAACTGTATCACCAAACATCCCATTTTCACACTGATTTGCTTCAAACAGGACATGCAGCAAAGAATTGTGGGTAATATGTTTCGACAAAGTCTGCACAGATGAGGACTTTGCCGGACTGTGGACTGAGGGTGCGTAGGGTGTGTGGCCAACGTCCACTCAGGAGAATCGGGACATCCCACACACTCCTACCTACAACTCGAGCGTGCAATCCGGGGACACAAGGGCAGAGGTGCAAATACTGGGACAGGGCCTCGATTTGCTTCAAGTGGAAAATAAAACAAAGTGTGTTGTGAGTTCAGCACATAGCTTTGTGGGTAAACACAACTAAAACATAGGTGTGTGCACAAGGATAGGCGGCTCTTAGCGACAATAAATGGCTCACGGTCAAATGTTGAAGAATAGGGGAAAAGTTTAGATAGGAAAATGATCAACCCAAGACGACTTGGAGCTCCATGTTTAGTTGCTATTCGCTATAAAACCAAAACTGTCCTGCATTGACCAATAGAAGCAGTTTTCGCCTTCAGTAATACATTAATACAGTATTCCGCACTGTGCATGAGTGTAGCAGACAATCCTAACGGACACATAACTGACAGCTGTTTTTAGTATATTCATGCATGGGGATGGAAATTTTTTAATTTTGCCACTTCTGGAGACAACAGTCATGCAATACACTGTCACTTACTGTAAAATAAATGTTTATATATGTGCATGCATACATTGTAATAACCAAACTGTGTTGTGATAAACAGCAAATGAAAACACTAAAGCTTTATATACAAAACATATTTAAATAATGATTTTGAATAAAATATAAAAATACATTAAATAAATAAAATATTAAGAAATAAAAAAGCATCACCTTATATCTCTACGGAAGTTAATTACTGTATAATAAATAACAGAGTGGTTGTTTTTCTCCGTAAGGGTAGAAAATAGGGCTGGGCGATTTGGCCAAAAAATTAAATCTCAGATTTTTTAAAACCAAATCCGATTTTCGATTTTAATCAATTTTCTTTAATCTTCCTGTCTTTTTCTTTAAAACATATCACAAATATTAGATTTTATGGGAAAACATGCTTTTATT
>JBBBVT010000017.1:4083396-4098447 GCA_037177035.1 Craterocephalus eyresii | reverse complement strand
CCCCCCCCCCCCCCCCCCCCCCCCCCCCCCCCCCCCCCCCCCCCCCCCCCCCCCCCCCCCCCCCCCCCACCCACCCAAAACCCACATGAGATGTGACTGCCGCCAGAGACGTTTAATCTCGATTTAATTTAAAGAGCCATTAACTACAATCACAGCATTAAAATCCATCACTTTCCTGACACCTGGCCCCAGATTACCCCATTTCCTCCACATATGACTGATTGACCCCCGTTTCACGGCATGCTCATAAACACACACACACTCACACAGATGCAGGGTAAACACAGTACGCTGTTTGTGTAAAAAACAAACAAAAACAGCATCTTCTGCCATTTATTTCACTCCATCTGAAGTGGTTTGGGTCTGTGACAGCAGTCCGGTTAGGCCCATCAATCACACGCTGGTCCCGCTCTGCTGGCTGACATGATGACATCATGATTTGCTTGCTACGGCTGATATAGGAGCAGGGATGATGACACAGAAGCTGTCCACCCCCATTTAATCTCCTGCTGAGATATCATCATCAACATCATCATCATGAGTCTCCCTTAGAGACGCAAAACTGCTGGAATTTACAAGTTCAGTGAAAAAAAGTTGAATGCAAATTACTTTTGCGTAGCTTTGAATGAATCCAGATTTGGATCAAATCTGAATTTCATCACTGATTTGGGGGCGGGGGGGTGGGGGTGGTGGGTCAGGTTTAGTGGTAAGGCCAGGAGGCTCAGGGTGACATTGGCTGAACCTCTGCAGGTCAGCGACAGTGTGCCCGCCCATGACAGTGATGGACGGTGGTTGTAGAAGCGAAAAGGGGGGGGGGGTGGGGGCGGTCGGAGGGGATCGGATAAGATGAGAGGCGCTGATGCATGCAAAGACACGGAATGAGCCAAAAAGATAGAGATAGCAGAAAAATGTTTTTTTAAAACCAAAAATGGGAGAACTGCATGCTGGAAGTATGAGATTTACTTCAAACGGCTACATAAAAGTCAACTAATGTGACCAAACAGAAGATGGGGGTGGAGGGCTGGAGGGGTGGGGTGGGGGCAATCACAGCCTTATAAAATGTCAGATGTGACACACAAACCCCCAAACACCGTCCTGCCACTGTTTCCCGCTCCATGCCGCTTGACCTTTCGTATATTTCAGCTCAAAGTCCGACCCCCATAAATAATATTATGGCAGGGTGATGCTCAGTAGCGGGGAGGGGGGGTAGAAAAGTGCAGGACATGTAGAGGGAGAAGGGGGGGGGGGGGCTATATACTAAAGCCCCTTGTGACAAAACGCACTGCGAGTAATAAGTAATACACACAAACACTGAGCCCCGGCAGACAGTCGCATTTATCTTTATTCCATCATCTGCAGGGTGAGAGGTGGCTCTGAGGGGGCGCGGTGGTGGTGGTGGTGGGGGGGGGGGCAACACTGGGTTTACATGAACCCACGACCAGAAACAGGGATTTCTGTCCTGCAGTGGCTTTCCTCTGCACTGTACATGCTACAAGGGAAGAAGCCTTCATGTAGCTCTCATGCGGACATTAGGCTGGCGTTTATGGGCTCCTAGCAGCCTCGTGGATCACGGCTGTCACCGACAACAGCATCTGTGTCACAGGTGTCTTGTCTGCTGATAAATGCAGCGAGCATTTTACAAGCAATGCCGCTTTAAATGACTTCATCTCCTTAACGCGTGCGCAGCTTCTATGAATCACGTGTGGCGTTAAATCAGAGCCGGAACAACACGGAGGAAGTTAACTTTCATCCCGGGCGCAAGCTGAGCGTTACAGAGCTTACTACGATGGGGGGGGGGGTGTATGAAAAGTCAATGCTTTTATGGACGTGCTCATGGTGCCAAACAACAAACACAAACAGCTTGTCTTTCTGTTTTTTTGTTCCTGAGCTTGTGTAAAACGATCAATACCAAGGGCGCATTAAGGTCCGGGTCGTATACTTTATTTATATTAGGCAATGACAAATCCTTATGATGCAATGGGCTTTTTGGGGGCACGCAGCCCCACCGCCCAACAAATAAATGTATTCATTCCCTCTGGGAAGGTGGAGAGATTGACGGAACAACGGGGAACGACAAGCAGGCGAATCCATCACGGCGACCTTTCAGAAGATTTTGTCCACTTCCCTCTTATTCAGCATTTCAATTAACGTCCGCGCTCCTCACCCGCTCCGCTTCCAGCCATAACTCACCCACAGAACTCCTGTTTAAGCCGATCGCTTGAATCAGAATCAAAATAGGAGGGAAAATGCGTGTGTGAGATGCATGAACTTTGCTACGTTGTGTTCGCGTCACATCTGGAACGCAGAGAGAATTGGCCACTGGCTAATCACAGGAACAACTTCGGCATTTCCCACCCAATGTCGTTCTATAAGTGACGGGATTGTGTTTCCCAAACATGATTTTTATAAGTGCACACATTCCTGCATGGTCCAGGACCAAGCAAAACCCCGGTTTCAGCCTCCTGTGTGACATCCTGTCCGGTCCAAGATGCCCGAGTAATAGTATTTCCTCAAAGCTGCAGATGGATGGCAAATCTAGGCGGTTTCATCTACTAAAAGAGGGCATAAATCAGGAGCAGAGGAAGCGGGGACGAGGCAGGGGTTATCACCAGTCTGCCTCCCTCATGAGAGCTTTGCATTAAAGCATTAGTGAAATTAATTCATCTTTCATAAGAGGTTTGAGCAGTATCTGTGATCTATGATAACAACCAATTTCTCACTATGGAGGAGGGAGGGCGGGAGGCGGGAGGAGAGAAAAAAAAATACTCTGCGACCCTGATAGACTACACAAATCTGCTCTTTTTAAATGGGCTAACATTATCTGGAGTGCTGCTCTCTGGAGCATCATCCCAGATTCATACCCCGGCCGGGAAGGAGGCATATATCACCGGGCCAAACTTTTTCTCCTCCGCTCGGCCCCGCGCACACCTCCTTCCTCACTCCATCCCTCTCGCGCTGAGCCAGGTTTATTTTGGGTTTGATTTTTCTCTCTCTACGTCTTCCTGTTAAACGCAGAACAATGCGAATCCTTTTAATCAGTGTAATTGGTTTTAGATCATCGGGGAGAGTTGGGAAAAAATCGGAGGCTACTTGTATGGATGAGGAGGAGGAAAGAGGGAACCCAGTGAGGAGGAGGGAGGGAAGCGTGTGAAGGGGCCGTATCCATCTGTTTTGCATATATTTGCGCAGGCGGCCGTCGGAGCATGGTTGACAGATGAGTGGGGAGTGCGGGGATGACACGCGGGCCTCCGTGCTCTTTATTACTATATCAGCGCGGCTACGCTCGGCGCTCAGCTTCCCCCGTCTGATGGCACGCCGCCGCCAAACCAGGAAGCCCAACGCGGTGGACTGAGTGGGGGATGTGGGGGGTGGTGGGGGGGGGAGAGGGGGAGGGAGGCACAACCAGCACTTTCACTTTACTGAGTCTAATCTTTTGGGCTGATTTGTCTTCAGATGGACCTGGGAAAGAAGATGTGATGGTAAAAAGACACAGAAGAGCGTCGGCGTGTCGTTTAGAGCTTCCGCCTCTTACAAGCTGAAACATCATTTCACCACAACACCCACCTCAGGGAAGTAGTCCTGCGGAAACTTCTCCTTCTCCAGCATGGTTGTGCTTTCTAGTGTCTCTGAGCAGATTTCCTTTCCCATCACCGTCCTAAACAACTTGGCTAGAGAGGAGATGGAAGGAGGGCAGACGGTGACAGAGATAAACAAAGGGAGAAGAGGGGGGAAGTGGAGAACAAAGCAGAGTTCATTCATGGAGTCTGAATCCTCTAATTGCTCTGACAGCTCAGGTGATGGAGCTTCTCCGCAGACAACTGCTCCACCTGCTGGTCAGAATGAGGCACAGCAGCCGGAGAGGGGAAAAGGTGCTGCGCCTGCTCTGGGAAACATGTTGACCCTCAGGATGCGAGGAGTGAATATCGAGGCCACGTTAAGCTGAGAGAGAGCTGATGAGACACATTAACTGCATCAGCACTTCTCATGTGCCCTAATTTAGATTTATACGTCCCTCAAAAAGCTCAAAAATCTAATAATGAGCAAAGGAAAAAAAAAACCCCGTTGAATTTCATTCAGCTATTTCAGAAACACCGTGAAAAAAAACCCCAATGACGGTGCACAGGGAGTGCACTCGTTTTAAAACCATGAAATACAAAGGTGTGCAGAAATCTTGAGCCACTGCTTATGTTTTTGAAAAAGAACATAAGATATACAAGTCCAAACAGAAATGTAAATATCTCAAAAACGGAGAAACAAGCTTGGACAATTCTAAAAAACTTAAAGAGTTGGTCTGAAAACCCTCCGAGACAAGTGCAGTTTTTAAGGTACAATTCCCCCGACGGCTTTCCAGTCATCTCCTCTGAATGTTGTTGCTCTTTTAATCTCTTCTGATGGAGGGGCTCATCCCTCCATCACACCTGTTGCTGCTGATTTTCAGTCCAGTTCTCGTGTCATTTCTAAGCTTGAAAGGTTCTACTAACCTCTGTGTCGTCATCACTGTACCACAATTTACTGAGCTTTTCAAAAGGTAAATTTATAAAACATTACATGGTCTAGCTCTGCAATGAATAACTAATGGAAACTACACAACACATACCATTAATACAATGTAGAAATACACAGCTTGTTATGGAATAGTTAACCATCTTCAGAGAAACTGAATAGGTCCGAATAGGTGTTCAGTCATGTTTCATCTGTAACTGTACAATGATGGAAACTTTTAAAATAAAAATTATAATGGCTTTTTTAGAACCTGATGGTATTTAGGCTATGACTGGACTAGAAGACCAGAAACGCATGAGGTGTCAGACCCCCACAACATGCACATTATAGTTCTTCTTACTTATTTCATCACTTCATAAAATAAATTATGTGCCACAATGGGGGATCAAATGAACATTATTTTATATATACTAATGTGCTTTTTAAGGAACTGCTGAGTGACAGTCAATGGGAATGAGCCAAACGGCAAAATTTGTCCAATCAGATCCAATCGGGTGCTTTTCCTTTCTTATTTAATGAAACTAAGAAAATTCAGCATCCCTCAGCCTTTCCTGTCGGTAGGACTGGTTTCTTAAGAGCCTGTCGTCATGGAAAGCATCCCTGATGAGGCTCCAGCCAACACTGCCTGCAGGTTTTTGCTGGATTCATTTAGTTAAAATTAAAGTACATAATTTTAAGATACTGTTTGGTTCCTATTTGGCTTTTTAGATCTAAAACTATTTTCTCTGTCTGCTACATCTGCAGTTTTTTAAGGGAAAATTGTCCATCATGATGAGATCCACCAAGTTTAAGGCAAACAGCTCTTAAGAGAAACCTGCCGATGGCATATAAAACATTTTTGGTCTGTCGAGCGGTGCCCCTGCTGGCATTTTGCGCAGATTAAACTAAAGAAATGATGCACCATAGCAACAGGTTGCGAATTAAGTTGCCTCTTTCCTAAGTTGTCTGCTTGGTGTTGACACAACACTGCTGAACACTGAACACTGAAAAATAAAACAAAACAACATCATATTTCACTAAATTATAATTTAGCAAATTCTTATCTATTATTAATTTTTTCAGTCTCCTGTTATTTGAGTGACTACTGAGACTTTAGCCTTTTCTTTAATGAAAGGATAAGAATAAATTTACAGACATGTGTAGAGCAACTTAGGTCGGTCAAGGATTCCGGTGTGTTGGAGAAATGCTGCATCTAAAAGTTGCAGGATAGTATGTCTCCTGGAGCAGACATGGTCCCTGACTTAAACGATCCATTACCAGATTCCTGTGAAAATGATGGGGGAGAGGGACTGGACTGAAAATTAGCAAAACAACAGCAACAGTGCAATCTAAAGAAATGAAAGATGCATACTGTGTGCACACCTCTCGACCCCTCCCCTTGCCTTCGTCCTGTCCTTCAACCGCGGGTAATGCTGACCAGCTGTGTAATAGGAAACGAGGCGCCTCCACATCTATATCCTCTCTTTAATTAGCGTGGTCGCCGGGCCCCGGGGCCCCCTGACATCGCAGGCTGATGAGACGGCCGTAACTGTCCAATAACCTGCCGCACACCATTACCGTAGGCCCGAAATCTCATGAATTAACTCCTAATATTAATAAGCATTACCATTCCTCCTGCTGCCTTTACATCATCTCCAGAGCCAATCTCAGCTCACTGGTTCTGATGGGAGCAGGAATGGCCTGTAAGTGGTTGTGTGTGTGTGTTTGATATGCGGGATGATGTGTGTGCTGCATGGGAGAAGGGTGCAGGTCTCACCTTTGAAATCAAACTGGAGGACTCTTTTCAAAGACTCGTGGATAAAGTAGAAACTTCCAAGAGCCTGCAAGAAAAAGAAAAGAGTTTTTAGTCACATTTGCAGCTTTCAGACCGGGCGTGACTTAGAAACTTGCCTCGGCGTTCCACAAACACTACACACCGTCAGCTACACAACAACAGGTGCAGTGTGATCCCGGTACAGTACGCTCGGCCCTTTTTCTGGAGTCCTCTAATGTGACGAGTCAACAATTTAAGCTTTCAAAGGGCACATTCAGATGGACTTTTCAACGAGCAAAGATCGACTTCAATAGGCTTAAAATCTTAATTTTCCCCGCGAACAATCAGGGAAACTTTCCCAGTCGGTGGACAAGCCAATCAAAGTCTGTGGGAAGGAGTGAGAGTGGTGCAGAGGGGGGATTTGATGCGGTTCACAGTCCGCTACACTGCTTTCTGTTGGCCTCTTTACATTTAGGGCAAATGGAGGCAAAGCTGGAGCTCAATCCTCTGCGTCTTTGAGATAGCAGACCTTTGGCTCAGGATAATTCTCAGTCTCTGTTTTTTCCTAAAAGAGCAGCCGGAGAGGAACTTTTCCTGTAAAGAGCGGAGCCAACAAAAAAAAAAAAAAAAAAAGGGCAAACTCAGGTGCAACGGGATGGAAGCAAAGAGGGAAAAATGGAGGGTTTCATCTCTCGATGTGCCGGGCGAGGGTTCGGACCCGGCTTCTGCATTATTTATGAGAGCCGGCGCTTCTTCAGATTAAACATTTGCTGATTTGTCAAAAGCACAAACGCGAGGTGCTGCCCATCTCCTTGACTTAGAAGTCCAGCCGACGGAAAACACCGTCGCACATTTAATTGAGGAGAGCTGCAGTTGGTGACCCCCCCCCCCCCACCACCACCACCACCACCACCACCACCACCTCCTGCAGAGCTACCCTCCCTTCCGTTGCTCCTTCTCCTGCTCTGACAAGAGAAGGGGGGGGGTTGCAGGTTGCACGTTAGAGGGGACGGCGCTGGGCAAAAGCAGGACTCAAGGTCACAGCTTCCCCATACGGAGAGGACAGGTTCCAGGAAGCCCCCCCACACACACACAACATTTATCTCTGCTCATTTCTCTTTATGTTGTCTTTCACCTTAAAGTGCCAACAGCAGACCTGAAGATGAATAGCAAAACAGGGCCGGGGGGGTGGGGTGGCAGTGCGATAACTGCTGCTGTTTATGTGAATATTTGAGAGGGTAGCGAAGTAAAAATGACCCCTTTGAAATATTATTGGAAATCCGGGGGACATATTTCTTTCAATAACAAATTAAATTGCAGTCTGCTATTTTTCTGAGTCCAAGCTGTGCTAGAGTTTGATCAACATGAGATGAATACGCTTTGCATGGGATTAATGAATTCAGTCTGAAGTTTACTGGAGAGTCACCGGTTTCAACTTCCTCTGCTTGATGATTTTTAACCGTCTCAATAAATTTATAAAAGTAAAAAAAAAAAGCCAATGTTTTCTCCTTCTTTTACTCAAAAGATTTAGAAAAATAAAAATAATATAAAGAAATTACAAAGAAAAAACTGATTCTGTTGATATAAATCTTACATAACCAGCGGAAACCCTCTGTAGACCCTCAGCTAACCCACTAAAAATAATATAATCAATATCATCAAACAAATCCTCATGAATCGGTTATCAAATAAATAATAAACGGCCATGCCTAAGTGGCTACCCGTGTAATCGCAAAAATCTACTTAACCCTCAACCCTAATAAATATTCATCTGACACGGGCTCCGGAGCCTCACCTCTCCCTCTCCTCTGCCTCCCTCCTGCACTCTTCATGAAGAAGCTATTATATTAGCAGGGCGCAATTAATCCAATTGTCTCTTTACATGACAGGCTCAAAATATTCATTAGGGCTGGGCCGCGCTGACAGGCCGTGCTTATCTTTTACCAGCGGCTTTACAATGGCCCGTGTCAAGCGTATGTTTGTCACGTCCCTCTTTATTGATTACCTGCCAGATTCACTTGAAATAATTAAAAGTATATTTTACATATTTATAAACCCCTCTGCCACAGTGGCTACTTAATTTTCCATTAGTAAAATGCAGTCTATTAAATGCACGGTGCGGGCAGCGGGGGTAGGTAAGAGGGGAAATGAGTAATCACTGTAATTGTAGACAGAAAGACAATAACCGCGCCATAAAAGCTGGGCTTTTATGACTCCTTCTGGCAATGCCATCTCTTATCACGACTCGTATCGGCTCGCCGCTCACAGATAAGGGCACGCTGACACAACCGCTGGCTGTGCTCGCTCATGTACGCGTGTGTGTGTGTGTGTATGTGTGTGTGTGTGTGTGTGCGTCGTTGACATTTCCAAAACCCCAGCAGATACAGGCTGAACAAGTCCCAATAGACTGGCTGCTGGAAAATAGAGAGTGGAGAGCTGCAGTGCATAGCCTGCATACTTTGCTCCGCTGAATGCTTTATCAATACCGAGGGCTGCAGAGATGAGTCCCGGCCTGGGATGAGAAGCAGGAATTCTCTGACCCTTGCATGGATTTTTTCCAAGTTTAATGTGAAAAACGAGCCATAAAGCAAACATAAAACTAATAATTTTTCTTCAAGGTCTCACCTCCAATCTGTGCGAAGGGAAAGTGGTCAATCCCGGGAGGGCTGACACATACTGCGGTGTCATCACGGTGCCACTGTGCAACTTCAGAGGGTAATGTTCCGCCGTCCTTATGGGTTTATAGAGCACGGCCACGAGGACATGCACCCAAAGAGGCTTTAAATACTCCCCTGTTCAATGTAATCATTACTGCTGCTACAGAAGTTAGTATCTTACCCAGAGTTGGTCGTTTTATGGAGCTTGGATCAAATCTATGTGTTGGCATGTACAGATAAAATCTGGACAAATTAAATCTGCATGTCTGTGAGGGCATGCCATATACAAGATATCTACATGATCAGACAGCTGTCTGCTACTTTTCCATAAGATGAAGGTGCAAAAGGCAGGAAAAGATTGATCTGACTGCATCTTTTCATAATCATCTTCGCTCACCTGTTTGACACCAGCTGGATTAAACTGATAAAAACATCACATTTCCACATCATTTATCGTCACATCATCTAGTTCTTTTTGGTTAGAAAGCCTAAAATTTGGCACTTCAATACATCTTTGCATTAGTTACTGTGTTTATTTTTAATGAAAGGTTGCTATTATTTTAGACTGAGGTAAACATTTAAATTACTACAAAACTATAGCAACTAATGTGGCAAAAAAAAAAAAAAAAATGAACTGAAACTATCAAAACTAACATGTTCCTTATGAAAAGAGCTCTTTTTGTATGATCAAACCCGCAGGTTTACTTTAATATCCTTATTTGTAAAACAGATTTTAGTTTTTTAGATTTTTTACACATTAATTTGCATATATGCAAACAACTAAATTACATTTTCACTTTATAAAATTCATTAAACGTATATCCCTGTTCTTTCTGCATTAATACATAAACACAACTATTTGAATACCACGGTGGCATTTTTACTTGTTGCTGTTATCGTTGTTATTTTCTAATCCACGTGTGTTTTCTATTTTTCATTTCTATTTTATCTTTACTATAAAGCACTTTAAATGATACTAGTCGTTTCCCAATTGATTTAAAGGAAAAATGTGTAAAAAAAAAAAAAAGTTGACTAACAAAAATGGTAGGATACATGACCATAGAGAGAAAAATCTTTTCAAAATTAACATATTTAGTCCAAATGGTACCTGAGCATAGCGGAATGATAAAGCACCAAGACTGCACCTCTCACTGCATCCTCAGCTATTTAAATATCTCCACCTTCATGACCACAATCATCCTCCTCCTCTGCCTTTAAATTACTCCAGTTGTTGCTGCTCCTGTCTGTGTGTGAGCTACCAACGTCCTTTCCTGGATCTCTGTGGCATTCTTTTGGACAGAAAAGACAAAATAGGCCTTTTTCATGTTTATATCATTGCTCGGAAATCCTGGGAGCCTCTCCATCCGTCAAATCGCGAGTTATGCCACGCTCCACCATAAACCTACACAGAAACATAACGGCAGGAAAACGGCTCACAAATGTACACACACGGCCTTATCAGAAAGGTCAATCAGATATGCTGTCATGAAGAAACGGTGCTGCGATCCATCAGACTCACATGCAACGTCAAAGCAGCCCGGAGAAGGATGCCCGGATCGGATCAGACTAACAGCCACATGATGTCCTCATTAGTCACTAAAGATTCCAGCCTCTTTACAATCAAAGCGGGAAAAAGTGAGACAAGAGCACAGCAAGGAAGCCACATATCTATTTCAGGATCGGCCCTCCGCGTCCCAACGGGGGACCCATTGATATGCAGGGCCTGGGTCTAAAAGAGCACCATGACGGGGGCCTTTCAACACAAATCTCCAATACAGCACAAACAGCCTGTTTGTCATCCACAGCAGGGAAAACACCACGGCGCATCAATTGAGACGCCTCACTTTTTCTGTTTCCTTTCTTTTGTTTTTTTTGTTTTTTTTTCTCATCCCGGAGATACAGATGAAGAAGCTTTAGTATTTTCTGCCCTTCCTCAGCCCACCGACCGCCCCGGGCTGCCATATGTGTTTGCCAAGTCCCCCCAACCCCCCTTCCAGTGCCGTTGATTGAGTATTCAGAGTATTGAGCCACAGTGTCTATTATTCATCGGCTGCCTGGAAGGCCTGACTGGATACACAGACAAAATTCTCATTAAAACTTCCTCTGTCACTTCCTGTGATTTGAAAGCAGCCCTGAGTATTGGAGCCATCCGTCACGTCCTGAAACAGCCCTTGTCTCTTGGGTATGTGTGCTTTTTTAGGGTGGGGGTAAGGGGGTGTACACAGGAAAAGAATTGGACTTGTAATACAGACTAAATTCACTTAAATATACAAGCTAATTATACGATAATTAAGACTTCTTAATGCTTTGCCACCATGAGGAAGATCATGTTGAAACCTTGATAGAATATTGGCTTACAAGGGGAAGCAGGATAAGCATTGATCCTCCATAAATATTTTTTAAAAAAGACTAAGATCTAACCTTGACAGCCCACCAGAAGCCCAAATAGAATCATAACATGGCTACAGGGACAAATCCTGACCTACAGGATTAAAATACAGGAAACTGACAAAACCACAAGATCTTATATAAGATCTGGCTGATGGAAGTTCATGAATGTCTGCGAGAGTTTGACAAACACCAAATAGCTTCATGTTTCTGGAGGAAAAACATGCAGCAGATCCCGAACCTCTGGGAAAAACACCTGGAATTCCACAGCTTAATTAATATATTGAAAAACCTACATTTACAACAATTATCATTGTGGAAAAAAAAATTGTGAAAATTAGCCAAAAAGAAGCAACTGAGTTGTTATAAATGAAACGCAACATCACATGACCTGATCTGGCATTAGGTCAGAAAGACAGGCTATCTAATAATCAAATAAGACCGACAACAATAAAGAATGATCTGTTCATCCGTCCAGCAAAAAAGCACATTTACTAAAACATTCAGTTAAAATATCAACACTAGAGAGCTTGGCTGATTAAATGGGAGAGTTAACTGGGTATGCATGAATTTTTCATCATTTCATTAATTGACTTTGTTTATTACAGTCCGATATAACTTGAAAGAAACCTTAACATTTTTTCTCTTGATTCTATTCAGCATTTTGTCTATTAATTTAGTTGTATTTTCTTTTAATCAGAAAAAAAATGTTTAGATATATATTTATGATCATAATCATCCACATAAAGAACATTTCAAGTTAAATTTTTTATTCTATTTCAATATGTAGTCACATTAACTACATATTTCCATTTATTATGAAAGTTGGTTAAAAAGCAACAAACCATTAAAATGGCGCTTTCAGCTTGTGTTTTCATATTTGTTAGCAACTTTTGAAAAAATGAAAATAAACTCATAAAACAAATTATTTACTATAACTATGCTGACAATTTTCTTTTGAGCTATTTGCATGATTTTTAGGAGTAAATCAGGACTAATTGGAGCCACCAAACAGGATTTTTCTCTTTTTTCAAATTGACTCATATTGTCTGCGTTTCCTTAACTCGCTGTGTATCCAGCTCTCTCCGCCACCACGCACAACTCCCCCTCCGACCTACGAGGGCGTGTATATGCAATTTCATGGCAATTCGATTGGAAAGATATTTCAGTCTGGTCTCATTTCCCAAACCCAAACTCTATCGAGCCATTTATTGATTGTCTATTACAAGTAAATCCCCACTACTGCGCGCATCAGATATGATACCTGGACTTTAGCTTTGTTGACTTTCAAGGCTTTTGGCAGAGTGTTTCCGGGCTTTCACTCCATTATTCTAAAATCTCCCAGAATGCAGAGCGACGCACGCTCATGATTGATCTCAAAACCACTGATTTTATTTTCTTTTGAGGAAAATATTATGGATGGGTCTAAACAAGGCATAATTGGCCAACCCCACGGCAGCGCCTGACCTGCCAACAATCCAGACCCGCTCCCAAGGTTGGCTGCCTCCCTGGGAAATATTGTGCATTAATTTCATTTAGTCTCCCCTCCAACATTCAATGGTAGAAGTTAATTAAATTGCTTGTCCATTGTGTTCATCCACTTACAAAGTTAATGATATTGTGCCGGGGAATTAAAGAGCGTTTTATAAAGCGCACGGGATGGGAGCTGGCAGGCACTACATTGCCCAGTTGAACCCTGTCAGTCGGCGGGCTTCTGGACCCCCTAATTAGCAGTGAAATGGATGCTTCCATCTGCCAATTTCCTGCCACGCTCATCAGTCGTGCAGTCGCTCCTCTAACCTGCCCAGCAGAGGGGTCTAAAGCAATAAAACCATCACAGCAATGACATTCAACGGAGGGGGAAAAAAAAGAAAGTGAATACACGTGTACATGATATGACTCAGACTTTAAAAGAGCTTCTATGTAATGCTGCTTTTTTATGCCCCACTAAACCACATCATTGGCCTCTTCAGCATAATTGTGATGGAAGAGTTTGATAACTTTGTTAAGAATGTTCGATACATACAGTAATAGCACCTCGTTTGTGTTTTCAGAGAGAGTGGTCTGAATAAATGTCTGATAACGCAAGAAGAATAAAAAGTGGGGCAGCAAATTTTAACAGCCCACGCTGAATCCAACTCCTGTGCCAATTAATGGGAAACAAAAAGTCTGAATTCATTGCAAAGAATCCTTCCTGCCCTGTAATTCCCAGAAAGGTAGCCGCGTCCTGTTCGGTGGAGAGAATGATTGATGTTCGTACTTATTCCGGCTGCATATTTACTAATACCACATTGCTACTTCAGCAGCTTTTAACGAGGCCATAAAAACAGGATCAAAGTAAATGGGATTACACCTGCTGGGCCCGTGCCACTGCTGACCTCTTAATGAGGCTGGCAAAGTCATCATTAGCATGGCAGCGCAGTGTTTATAAACTCATGGTTAAAATTAATTAAATGGAGGTACGGGGAGGCCAGCATTGACACAGGTGCACCTTGCATATAAATTTGGGAGCAGTAAACTAAAAAAACAAGAAGATGTTCAACAAAGGGTCACTTGCAGATTTTTTTTTGTTAATTATAGCACTATGGATAATTTCCCTCCCGAGGGTTTAGACTTTAACTTTTGAAAACAGTTGTGCAGGTGTATCTGGGCTATCTATTGAGGTGCTTTGGAGTTGCATTGAGTTGCAAATTAAACCCATCCTCTTTTAATTTCAACTATTCTATATTTCTTTAGTTTTAGCAGTAGAGACAGTGCTCGCTAAACCTGAGGTTCTTCCAAATACAACCATTAACCACATTTTAATCCTCAAAAGCCTACTCCATGAAGGAGTGGGAGAAAAGTCAATTTTCTTTTAATCAGAAGTCAGTCAAGTCAATTTGGGCCCTTTAAAAAAGGGTGTTATAAAAAAAAAACTATATTTATCTCATACTACTGTCTGATAGGTCTCCTATTATTGTACTGTATTTTTGTATCCACCAGGGGGCAGAAGACAAGTATCAGATTGTGTACGACAGCAAAGTTTTGTACCATAAAGTGATGGAAAAGGTCTCAGAAACTGTGTACGTATCAAATATGATAGATGCAACATTATTTCCAAACTAAACACGCTTTAACCCTTTCTTGCATAGTTTCTACTAACACACACACAATTCAAGGCTGCTACCAACACTGGTAAAGAAGGGACAGTAGAGACCAAAAGTTTGGACACACCTTCTCATTCAATGAGGTTCCTTTCTTTTCAAGACAATGAAAATTGTAGATTCATACTGAAGGCATCCAAACTATGAATTAACACATCTGGAAATGTATATAACATATATATATATACAATTCCCTTAAAGGGGCTAAAAGCGAAATTCGTTGTTTTCACACTAAAGGAATAAAAAAATATTTTTATGAAGAACTGGGTGTGTATTTTCATCTGAAGTACAGCGCAACGTCACACAGCGCCTCTGTGTGTTGATCTCCAGCTCTGTGTTTACTAGCCGGCCCGGCCGCGGGTGCATGTACGTCCATGTACGAACACGCGCACACGCGCCCCCGTCTTTATAAAGAGCCGCCACAGGACGGAGTTACGGTGCAGCGCGCGCACTCAACATGATAGAGACTCACGGCGGTAGAACTGGGAAGCATCCGACCAAAGACGAAGAGGAGCCAATATTACCTCCAAGAAACAACGTTATTTTTCAAAGAAAGGGACAAAACGCGGATTAATATTGGTCTGGCATTCTCAAGGTGGAGAGAGCG
>JBBBVT010000017.1:4069599-4083296 GCA_037177035.1 Craterocephalus eyresii | reverse complement strand
TGTAGAAGTAAAATGTTGCAAGTGAAAAAACAGTGGTACTGTTCTTTAATAATTCATGCATCTAAGGGCTAATCTAATCTAATCTAAAACGGTCAAAACATACCAGAAATAATCAAATGATAGTAATAATGCTCTGCCTAACCCATAAAAGTCAGAACCTAATATTTTGTTTGACTAAGTTTAGCTTTGATGCAGCACATACTGTATGCAATGTCACAGCATTCATCTCCATCCAAGAACTTGACTGATGGGGGAAGTTGGACTGCTCGGTGAAGTTTTCAGGTAGTTTTAGTCTTAGTGGATGGCAATCCACTTCAGTTGAGGTGATTTACACAAGATAGTCACATGACTGGTCGCACCAGTGCACGGCTGTCTTTCCTCTGTGACCAATGCTAGCAAACATAAAAGCTAAAAGTAAAAAAAAATCTAAAAGAAATCCTGCAGACTTGTCTCTACTTTTCTTCTGTATGACCAAATGAATGATTCTGTTTGCTCCAATGTTGAGTGTAACCCACACCGCCACCTGCTGACAACTCTACACAACTTAATGATTTACTCTATTTTCAATACAGCAATTAAATAAAAAAAAAAACAAATCAAAATCACTTCTCCAGTGGACGGAAACCTGGCTAGTATGTGGTGAATTGTAAGTCAAACCAGACCTTTTTGATATTAGAGATGCTGAGATTGTCTCATATTTTCTTTCAAACCTAGAACGTGACTTGCCACGACATTGAAATATGCAGATATGCATAGAATAATATAGATAAAGAAGAACGAAAGCAGGACAATAACATGAATTACACTTACTACATTCAGAGACCTTCTATGCATATCATAAAATGAGTCTTACCAAAGAGTAATACAGCAGAGTGTGCTTTAATATGATTTAATAACAATGTCACAGCCCACAGATTGGTGAATGGCTGCTGTTGATTAGATAAGTTAAACAAAGCTAGCGGAGCCCCTCGCGGGTCACTCGACCTCATGATAGAGACAATGCCATAATGAGATTGTTCTGTAACTTTACTTTAATAAAGCTAAGGTCAAAATGCTGCAGTCCGCAATTGAATTAGGATGCATGCACAGCTACTAAGCTGGGATTAAGCATTCATTCATGGACAAACAGTAAAGAGCTATATGAGAGACAATTATAGTTCTAAGGAAAAGATTTTCCAATGCCGGAGCCTGCTAACAAGGTCAACTTCTCAACACTAAGTGCATCAGACATCAGCAATTGGGCATGAAAAGAGCTTTTTTCCTTCTTCACAGGAAACGACCCTTCTGAAAGCAATCTTCAAATGACCCGTTGATCTTGGAGGCCCGCATAAATAGTCACTTTCTTTAAATAACGATCCTGTCTTGGCTTGAAAGAAAATCATCATTTTAAAAGGGGGATATGAGGATGATGAATATTTGCCTTATTAGATTGTTCCTAAAGATTAAAAATCAAAGTCTGAACAATTGAGGTATCCATTAGTAATTAAAGTGACATTACCTCCTCTCTATTTTCTCTGCCACAGCCCGGTTGCCGGAGCCATTATTCAATCGTTTCAGATGTCGGAGGATACAAAGTCTTTAATATACTTATGCTCATTAATGTAAATCATATTTAGCTATGGATGTCCAATAATCAAAAAGAATATTTCAACTTGTAATTCCCCGCCTATAAAAGCATTCCCATTAGGGGAGGAGGCCGATGGAAACGACAGGTCCTTGAGCTCATTGATTTTTTCTTTTTTTTCCTTTTCTGTTTTTCTTTTTTATCCCCTGCATTTCAGAAAGGCTGCTAATGTTGTCATGGGCTGTTCATCAATCTATATTTTTATCTGATTCAATAATGTGCCTATTCATGCGGCCTCATTTGTGAAAGAACTGATTAAATTAGGATCATACAGGCTGCCGGGAGACTGGAAGCAATATCATTTTAACTGATCGCTGGAGTTGAATGAAGGAGTTTGAGAAGTTTACGGGTCAAATGCACAACTTGTTTACTTGCCTTTAATGAATGCTTCGTGTCTAGATCTGGTGGCGCGAGGACCTTTTTGAGGTAAAATAATCATCCGAGGGGGCAAGCGCTCCCTGAGGACGGCGGGGTAGCTGTCAGATCTGTGATGTCTGCTTCAAAAGTAATCAGTCAGCTTGATTCTGCCCCTGCCCCGCGCTGCCGAGGGCCCGCTCGCGTGGCCTTGTAATGACAAAGTTGCATCCTTGGCTGCCCAGTGAGAAACAGCTCTATAGCAGGGCCACATAATGAAATATATTAGTTTGTTGCATCATAGTGGCATTACTTTGTCACATGTGAGAAGAACTTATCAAGAAGGTTCCCATTACTCTGCATCAAGAGCCCTTCCTCCTCCCTTAGCAAGAACACAACTCTTCCTAAATGAGGGCAACATCGCGTAGATCATGAGCTATCCCGTGAAACATCTATAAGATATGACAGCTTTCGCGGCGCGGTGACGATCGATGGCGGACGGCTGCTTCTCCGCCGACGCAGAGTTTTTTTTGAGAGTGCTCATTGGAATCTGAGGCCAGGCAGTCACCCCCGACAGAGGAGAGGGTTCAGTTTTTAGGTTGCGTTTCGGAAAAATTATTTATCTCCACCCCTCGGGGATGTATTAAAAAAAATAAGCAGCTTTCTGTCTGCGTGCTGTCTGGGTATGAGCAGAGGCGTTCTCGCCGCACAACAGTGCCCACAGGAGCGTGAAGCTTTAGAGGAGTCTGCAGAAACACATGCAGCGGCTTGTCTCAGACTAATACGCCCGTCCGGTGCCTCTTTGTGGCCTTCTTTGTCTTTATGTAAAAACCAATGCTCGCCAATGATGTGTTATGTAAAATTCCCAGAGGCTTGATTTAAATGGTTGGATATCCTCCATGCTAGCTTAGTTATACTCCAGTGCATCGCCCCTAAGAGCACATGGACGCTGCATAAAAAGCAAATGTAAATGCAGCCTCAGCTTCTTAGATAACAAGAAATTATGTCATGCCTTTTTTTAAACTCTTATTGTATTATTATAATAATAAATAAAAAAGAGGACTTTTCACGCGCAGATGTTCCTTTTTTATCCCGACAATCGCAGCATCCGACCGTTCCCGCTGCCCTGCTTGAAAGACAGCTTTAAAGGAGCGAAGGTCCGGTGCCAGGACCCAGAGTGGCAGCAGACCCACGGCTGCTCTCCTGTAAATATCACACCCACTGAAATGTGGGAAGAAAAGAGGATTTGGAGGGGGCCCGTGGAGGTTTGTGGCAAGTCCCCCAGGCCGCCCCTCTGAGGGATCCACAGATCACCAGGTGGTACTGTATTGTTTATCATGTGGGCGTAACATGCATGCAAAATGTATCTTTTATATCCGAGTGATTTGCTTCTGCAGAAACCATCCCAATGACGGAGGAATAAAGCAATATTATAGTGCCATTAATTTATCTCTGGAAACTAAATTAGCTGGTTACTGAATCAGTGCAGAGGTGAACTATTAGTTTAGGATCTAACAAGGACATGTGGGTGACTATTACATCCTCTTCCATGCACCTCTCCATGCTGACGCCTGATCCACTTCCCATTTTAGTTTAAGTGTCTTACAAACTCAAAGTATGGACATATATTCAGGACCTACATGTTTATATTTCATCTCTTCTGAAAGTTTATAATTGTTAATGGAACTGAGTCAACGCAACAGAAAAGGCAAAATAAAATGTATTATTTTCACACAATAAAATGTTACTTTTGATACATTTTCCAGCTTTTCATAACAGCATGTTTTCAGTACATTTGGAAATGTATAATAAAATTTGGTGTTTACTGTTTTGTTTTTTAACTCCAAAAACTCCCAAAATCCTCAGACTGAGGCATTTTTTTACTTTGAAGACAACTTTCCAACCTTAAACTCTGCATTCCTGACTCATTTGATGGCAGTGGCATTTCCTACATGCATTAGTGGAGCATCCCGATGCTGAGAAATGGTATTATGGTGCAGCCTAATTTCGCTTTCCTGACCTCATCATATGCTAACACATGAACCGATATGGAATTTATTGAACAGAGGAAAAGATAATGAGAAACAGACGGAACACGAGATGAGGGAAGTGTCAAGATAAGAGTATCTCACTGGAGAGAACTCAGTATCTGCAAAAGGTCTGTAGTGCACCTTTAAGGCTGTTACGCACTCAACAAGAACAGAGAAGCTTGTTCTTGTTCTCCAGGTGGCCAGTCCTGCTTTGGGAGTTCTTGCGGCTTGACCTCAACACATCATCTGGGCTGAACTTTGTTTCTGCTGTGGCAGTCAGAAATATAATAAAGCGCAGTTAATACAGGAAAGCATGAAGGGGAAGGTTTTCATTTCTGCTTTTCTGCTGATGCAAAAAGATTGAAAGGAGAGTTTAATGTTCCGGGGAGTGAGAAAGTATGAACATCTTTCATGTTACATGTTACATGTAGCATAGAAGGACATGGACTCTGTCCGAAGTGAAACCCCGGACCATAGCAGATTAAGTGTCTTGTGAAATATGATCAAATCGGACCAGAAAGCAAATTTGTTCCCATTCATGCCACTTCAACAACAGAGTTCTTCCAGAGCATGTACTAAGCTTTACTGTAGAGACACCAGATTTGCATTTTAACAATCATACAAATAATGATGAGGATTATTTGTATGATTATTAATTGCTTCTTTTAAATAAAATGTGCACATAAAGACTTGTCCCTCATTTCCACGTCTGTTCATACATGAGTCCACGGGAAGTTGCATTTCTACGGGAATCCTGTCATTATGACTTATGGAAAACTCCACTGCTGGATTTTTTTCCATCCAGAACTTCCCCTTCATGCATTGAGGAGGTTGAAACTTCTGAAATGGGTTGTGCTAGAGGAGTTAAATAAACCAGCAAACAGTGTAACAAAGTGCTAGCTTGAAAAGCTTGTTACGATGGTCTGAAACAACAATAATCCAATAAAACGGAAACCAGATATTTGCTTACATGCATGCAACATGAAAAGAGGGCTCCTGGCTTAACACTGGGCTTTCCTTACACATGCAAATTTCACCGGCTGTTTGATGCTGCAGTCCGCATCATAGCCTTTACAGCTGCTCTGCTAGATACACAGCAGAACGGGGTCATGCACTTTGTAGCAAATCTTGTTTGTTATTATAGCCGGTTTCATGTGGGATGTCAGTATATAAGGCCCAGGATCCCGGCCTAGCTTTCAAGGTTGTCAATTTTCCCTCAAAGTTCAAACACCAGTCTAACTTTAGGCAAACTTGTAACATCAGTGCTCTGTTTAAATTAGAAAAATTATCCTCTATAAGCGCTGCAGACCGGACACATCAGACTGTAGAACTGGTTTGGTTTACCTAATGATCCAGCACCAGGTGCCGTAATGTTCATTTCATCTGATGTGAACCCTGGTAACTCGTAACCTCTCAGCAAAGCAAGTGTCAACAGATTCAAATAGTTTATGTTTACTTCAAATTCATGTGAACTTGATTCTTGGAGAAAGCCCTGGCTGTATTTTACATCAACATCAGGTACGTTGTTTAGGCTTATTTAAAACTGATGTAACTACAATCTGTGAAGACATTTAATTAAAACATTTTTAAAAAAACCTTGATTTTCATCACCCTCAGGAACTCCATCCCCTAAAGTATGGTAGTGGCAGAATCAGGCTGTGGTGGTGGACAACCAGTTTGACCCTTGTCATTAAAAAAGGGGGTAGCTTATTGTGTATTAAATGTTCTCCTGTTAGACAATGACTAAATGTTAAATGCCCTCTCTTTGATCTGGCACGATGCAGGGTGGGTGCGGAGACAGGGAAAAAAACAAATATTGAATTATATCAACTCAAAACAACTACAAACAGTAAAATCTGGTTCTTTTTAAAAGGCTGCTTGGTTTCAAAAAAGAAATGTCCTGCACATAAAGGCGAGAACATTTCTATATCAGCGGGAAGCCGGCAATCAAATCACATGTACAATTACCCATGCATTGCTATGAACTCATTCCTCAAATTTATGCTTCTAATTCTCAAATCCACAGACTTAATAAACCAGGAGGACAACATTCAGATCTCTGCAGCATTCTGAGAATTGTCTCATTTCCACTTGGCCGAGGACCGCTTTGAAAACTGTTTTTTTCCCTCTTCAGAAATGTAATTAAGCTGTTATAATTAAGAGCTTGAATTTAACTGAAAGAGCATAACATCCAATCTAATTAGAGAGCTGTTTAATGAGTTGGTAATTAGCTACAGCATGGTGCACACAGGGTGCCATTGTAGCATGAACTTGTGCAGGGACCCTTCTGACTGGGGCACCCTTTGTGTTAGATTAGTTCCCACTTGGGAGACATTATTCACTGAAATATGGTTATGTTTTGCTTTATACCTTTATAAGACACCACTTGGATATGTTCAGGAGGTCAGACAGAGGTTTGAACCGTTCATCTAGGTGATTGTGTAACTTTCAGGGAAAGAAATGTCTCCCCTGATTATGGTTTCAAGTGTTACGTGTTATGAAAGGTCCGGTTTATCCCCAGAAGCAGCTTGACTGGTTAAGAATAAACTTTAAACACAACCTTGATTAAGTGTGAATGAATCTTTGCTCTCAAAGTGCTGTAAAACCAACAAACAGAATCACATATGGCATAAAATAAGCCTGGCAAAGCAAGCAAAAATCCCAGCGTAGTGAATAAATCAGTTTGCCTGGACAATGGTAATTCAGCATTTTTGTTTGTGTATGAGACAATACATCATAAGCGACTGCATGATCCGCCCTCCTGTGAACGCACGCTAAGTTTCATCAGGCAGATTCCGTTGGCCTCGTTGTCTTTCCCTTTGCCCAACACCGCCCCTCATCTGCTGAAACCCGTCTACCTCTGACCTGCTGAACCTCACAGCGACTGCATTAATTTTCCTAACAGAAATCAATCGGCCGACGAATCAGGAGCAGGGATAGAAGCCCTCGCTGTTACGCCGGGCAGGATACACCCTCTGGCTGAGAGTGTACGGCTCATTTTATAGCTTATAGTTTTACACAGGGTTGAAGCTGTAGGGGACAAAGGGATTGTTTCATTTCATGTGACCCCCCCCCCCCCCACCTTCTTGGATGAGTCATTCCAAATAAGCTAACACATGCAATATTTAATATCATTAGAAAATGAGGTCTTAAGAAAAACTGAGGGGGGCGGTATTTGATATAAAATTGCCCTCTGTTGATCATAAAAAGGGGGAAGCATATGAAAGCAATTTGTATGAAAAAGATGGCACTGGAGTGTTGAGGTTCAGAAAAGGAACATAATGCGTTCAGTCAAGGGCAAAAGAGGGCATATGACTGCAAATTCCTAGCCATGTGGCTGTTTTCATTATTGTTTGTCTATTTATAAGCCGGCTATCTGAACAGACTGGCAAACATTCCCCAAAATCAGATTAGGAAATTATGAGCCCTATAATTAACCGGCTGTTGCACTTGAGAGCTTTGGGCTTCTTATTCCCTAATAAAGAGCAAGTGAAAATGATTTAATAATACAACAAAATGTGCTTTATGAGCTATTAATATGTAGTACATAACATAAACATGACAACAATATTGGCTGCACATTTAAAGAGGAGAGTAAAGCCCCTGCAGTGGGCAGAGTACGGAGTAATGACAGTTAAAGAGGAGCGCCAGCTGCTGGGTCTGGAGCTTGTGATGCCATTACTCTGACAACCAGCCAGGGGATCATGAGTCCGAGGTGGGAGGTGGAGTGACTGAGTATGCGTGTTTAAAATGGTCTATGTGTTTAAAATGTGCTGCACAATACCTGCTAATTCTATTAAGTGCTCTTGCGGTGTGGCTGTGTGGTTATGGGTTGATGTAAATGGACGGCTGGTTGACTAAACAATGCAACAGCATTAGAATAAGGTGATTGGATGACAGAGTGGAGGAGAAGGCCCGAGCCCCGCTACCCCTCAGGCCTTGCCAAGTCCATTACGCGTATTGGAGGCATCTTGATATCCGTCATGGGTAGTCAGCCGAGAGAGCGGAGGGGTTGTTGTTTTGCTTAGCCTTCATTGTCAAGATGGTTTCCACCTCCCGACATCCAGGTGTGGGTAATGCAATCAATTAAGGACCTCGCAAACAGTCCCCCTTTATGTCAAGTCTACAGCAGGAGGCTCTTTGAGAAAATACTGGTAGTCAACTGGCTCAAGGGCAAGCATGCGCTTCGGTTCAATTTTCCTTTTGCCACAAAGCCGTCGCTGTCTGCTCGGGTTGCACAGCTACAGCGACGTATCTTTACTAAGAGCAATCACAACGGCAAGCGTAACAAATCGGAATAAAAAGGTGGAGATGATCAGATTCTTCTCCACCGCAGAGTTCCAGCATCACATCAATGCAGTGTTAAAATGACCCCAAGAGGGATGAATTTAACACCAGCTACTATTTTACAGAGGAAACCGAGAGCCTCAGATTATAAACTGTTTCTTGTTTACTTTATTGATGCCCAGAGGTAGATTTGGTTTGCAGGAAAAAGGAAAGGCCATCTAATAACCTACACGGGGGGACAATACAAGATCCACAAACACGACAAGTGGGTATTCGTCCCATCCGACACCAGGATATAAATAACTGCCTTTAAAACCATAAGCAGAGTAAAAGGAGAGTAAAAAATTTTAAGAATTAGATGCAAACATGAAAAACTCTTCTATGTTGAGGAGATGCAACCAGGATTTATACCATTTTAATCTGATGCTGTCCATTTTTTCTGTAAAATAACTTGTGTTCAATGTAAAAATGGTCTAAATGCTGTTAAAGACTGTTTTCGTCCAGTAGAGCATCAGCTTGCATCAGCTCCACCTGGAAGCTTTCAGTCACCAAGCCGCGGGTCTTAATGCTGACTCCTGAGCTCCCAACACATCTTAGAACAGGGTTTACCAACTCTGGTCCTCAGGTGCCACTGTCCTTCAGATTTAGCATGGATCTCTGCTCCAGCACACTTGATTCAAAAGAAAAGCAAATCCACAGTTATGAGCCAGGTGAGCTGAAGCAGGAAACATTTGAGCCTGTAGGAACGTGGCTCCAGAGAACTACAGGTTATAAAAACATTAGCCTGGTGCTCCAAATTATTATGTATATGCCCGTTTTATTTCTTATACTGTAAATAATCAAAGAAGATGACAGAGAATATATGTTAAACATATAATGTAGATCATTTTATGTAATAATCTGGATTTCATTGAGCAAAAGTACAAATGAGGAACAGTTTTAAACAACTGTACACATAAAGAACTGAAACAGATTTCAACAGGATTATTTTTCCATGAAAGATTTTTTAAAAATCCAATTAAGTTTCACTTAAGTACATTAACATAAGAGACCTCTCTGATGCCACCTTAACAACTCTCTCATCCTTTGAGTCTGGAAGTCCGTGGTAAATCTTGCCTGGATCAGCAGAAGAGCCTCTCCAAGCTGCTGTTTGCAGGTATTCATGCTAAAGCGTATAAAGTCGAGCATCATGTGCAGCAAGTCAGTAAAAATGTCCATAAACGCTTCTAAACGCTGGATATCGGGGACACAGTAAATATAATGAAATACATGCTCGAAGCGCCTGCTTCAGTCTTATTGGGCCCTCCTTCATTTAAAATGCTTGATTGTTTGTCTTGAATGGAGACAGGTGTCAAGATGTCGTCTCCACGGCCTTAATTACTCTGCAGCACCAAGTTTACCCCGGGAGCCAGGGGCTTTTCTCCAGGCTGGGGAGGAATTGCCTGGATTTAATGTTCCGATTTTCCCTCTAATATTAACACGCTGCGCGTGACACCAGGCTCAAGCGAGGAGATCAATTCCCTGTCTTCCTCAGACAGGCCGATGAGCCAGGATGAGAGGGAGAATCACGAACCAGCACTTCCACCACCGCGGGGGGATGTTTGGATTAGAACCGGCGGCTCGCTGAAGATGTCTCTCGCCCACATCTCTGTACATGCTACCTGTTATGGGGCGAGGTGATCCCAGAGGAGGGGAGGGAACATATATATATATACACTTAGGCAGGAGAAAGGTCAGGCGGGCTGAATGTGGCAGGCAAACAGGCAGCGGGGGTCTGTGGGCCTGGGGATGAATCACAGGAGAATTGGTGCATGGCAGTGAATGAATAACCCGCCATGGCTCCCCAAACCCCATTATTTCCCTCCTTCTCCAGCGGGGCCTGAAATTCATGTCTGCGCATGCTGCCAGTTCATTAGGGGGAGGATGTCATTCCTCTTCTAGCTGCGGCAGGACAGGCCAGGCGGGCCCCAGGAGGACCCGGCCCTGTTTAATTCCACATCAACCGCTCCACTGAGGGCCTTAATCTCTGCTTGTGTGATCAATACTATATCAGTGTAAATTAAAATGACAATTTTAAAGTAATTAAGCCTGTTAATGCTCGATTCAAATGTCATTATTTGCCCAAGGAGAGGCTGAGGGCGGAGGGATGTATATAATATATGTGCATGAGAGATCTCTTTTCCCTTTTCTTCTCAGAGGAAGGTGGTGGGGTAAAATTACGAGCCGTGTCCGCAGTGGCAGGTAAACCGCTTTAACTGGCACAGCTCGCCGTTCCCGCCGCATCCACCGAGGGGGGAAAAAAAAAGAAGAGTTTAACAAAAGCAGATTAACTCTCCACCCATGCCGGCCCAGAGACCTCTCCAATTTCAGAGGAAGATAACCCAATTGTTCAAATCTGATTTGTACGAGCAAACCCAATTATGGCCATATTAGATGAGAAGTGGCAGGGAGAGAAGGCTTGCTGTGGGAGGCAGGGAAAGCAGAGCGGGCGGACGGGGTGGGACAGGGTGCAAAGGAAAAAGAAACGTACACAATAAAAACGCACTTAACTATAGAATCAAGGCCGGCAGTAATTACATGATTCGATCTCTTTTGTCTACCTCCCCACTCCGCCCTTTGAAAGGCTATTTAGAGTCATTGTTAGAATGAAATAAATGGGACCCAACGCTAACCTTCTCCCCGTGTGTTTGTGTGCGTTTTTGTGTGTGTGTGTCCGCCTCACGTGAAGCGAGGTGATGTGTAAGTGAAAAGGAAATGAAATGATCACATTGTTGGTTGTTATTATGACAGGCTCACAGCCGCCAACCCTCCTCTTCTCCTAGAGCAGATTCACCAATTACACCCAATCATGACGGTTAGGGGCCACCACCCCCCCACCATCTCCCTACTGCTCTGCCAAAATGGGACCCAACACTGTTGTTGCTTCATGGCTTCCTTTTCTAAATGATAATAAAAGCCGTGAACGGTCGCTGGTGGCGATCGGTATAACCTGTGAAGCGATGAGATGGTCTAATGAAGTGGCTAACAGAATTTCCCTCCACGGAAAATGTCCATATCTCTTAATTAGCAGCTAACAAGCCACATGTTGACAAAACAAGGGCCAGTGCAGTGATTAAAGGAAGCCTGGAGCACAGGGCCATAGATTAGTCATGGATGAGCCCTGCTGATTCCGAGGAAAAGAAAAAGCAAACAGCTGTCACATGACGGAGTGATTACGTGACACGGCTGTCGAACCGCTGCCGTGGCAGGAAGCCGCTCCAAGTCAAAGTCATTTGGCAGCATCGCAGCAAATGTCCCGCACCGGCGCGATTACTTACGATGAATTATAACAGTCGTCTAAGAGCTACATGAAAGGATCGTAGGGTGGAGGTGTGAGCTTAGAGGCGTTTAATTAACACCATGGAAAGTGAGATCTAACTGACTTTGATGGAAAACGGTGCAGCAGGGGTGTAGCGCCATGAATTATTAAAAACATGCCAATAGTGATCAGGTAAGTCAGCATCCTGAATGCAAAACAAAGGCAGGCTGGGGGGATTTAATTAGCAGGGTAGGGGCTACGATGCGTCCCTGATGGCGCGGGTATAAAGGACACCCAGGGGGCTTTCAGTGGGCTGGACAGGGAAAGTAGCTCTGCAATGTGTTGGTTTGCATCCAAGCTGTCCGATCCATCACGCTGTCCGTTCGCTGGTGTTTGCAGAGCCAGCCCCTATTAATTATCAGCTCATTTGGAAAGGAGGGGGGTGTCGAGGGTTGGAGTGTGGCTGGTAGGTGGCTGGTCGTCTTTGATCAATGGAAGCGATCGCTGTAGGAGAACTCCGCTGAGGGTGATTAGGATCAGTCTGACTGGGCTCGCTGGATGTTTCTTCTGTGAAAGGATGAGTGGGATGTTGGAGGGTTTAGTGCGATAGCTGTACATGTCCGATGAGTAACAGAGGCTGTTTTTCAGCCACAACTAATTAAGGCAAGGATCTACCACCTGCTGTCTTGAACATGACAATGAGTTTGCTGGACTCCAATGGCCTCCACAGTCACTACATCTACATCCACTACATCCAGTAGAGCAACTTTTTGAAGTAGTGGAGATTCTTGTGCCATCAGGTCAATATGGACAAAACCTCAGAGAATTCAACATGTTGTTGAATCGGAGCCACTAAGACTGAAGGCAGCCTGTTACAAGCACGGTGGACCAGATAGAGGCCAGGCATGTTTATTATAGCAGGACACTGCCACAGATCCTTCTGCACGCCTTACACCATCTAGGCTTCATTAATTAAATGTGTGTATGCTTAACAGGCCAGACTGCACCCCAGGGCTAATTCATATTAAACAGGATGGATTATTACATCAGGATCAGCATCAACAAGCAAAAGTGGACGCTGATCAGCTGAAATCTCATTCTGACCGATATGGTATTTCGGGGGCTGATGCAGATATTTATATCAGAAGCTTTTAAAACTGATATCTGCCAATATATGAAATAAGAAAATGGGTATACTCAGAATACATACTTTAATGTGAATGAACACAAATACTTATAACACCCAGGATATGATTCAAGACTAAGAACTAGAATACTGTAGGATTAAAATAAGGAACTTTAACAACAACTTTAGCAATGTCAACACAAGGACTGTAAGTTAAACATTGACTGATACACCATTAAATAGGTTTTATTTTATCCGAATTATTATACTATTTAATTTTTTGGTTGTAAAATAACAAGTTTGGCAAAGTATGTGTCTTGAAAGTTGAATTTTAACTTAAAAGGAGTAAATGTGCATTTAAATAGTATGCATATCATATCAGAAAAAGTTCATGGGAGTTTCTGAAAGAGATTCACATCAGCGCATGAGCATCCTGGGAAAACTACGGAGAGGGCTGCATTATGAAGCTACGAAAACAAAAGTGAAAAGTCGTAACTGAAATAAACGCTTTCTTTTTCAAATTAGACTGCAACGGTATCGCTGATATTGCCGATATCAGCATTATCAGCTGATGCAGTACCAGAAAACAATGCAAATACTGGCCCAATACATCGACACGCTGATAAATCGGTGTTAAATCTCATCTTCAGAAAGTGGGCACAAATCTGTCTTAAAACATTGCAATAATCATGATCCTGTAATGATGCAACACGGAGGTAAACATGCCTCCCAGTTATTCATGTTGTACTTTTGTTCATTAAAGTTTCCCACTCATTAAAAAGTTGAAGATTTAAGACTTGTTGTATTTTAGGCAAACATACATCCGAGTAAACTTCTTCAATATATGTTAAAGTGTAGAAATCTCACACACCATTCAATAATGTAACCCCCCCCCACACACACACACACACACACACACACACACACAAACACACACACATTACTACTTTACCTTATGTAAATCTGAATAATGGCACT
>JBBBVT010000017.1:4057544-4069499 GCA_037177035.1 Craterocephalus eyresii | reverse complement strand
ACACACACACACACACACACACACACACACACACACACACACACACACACACACACACAAACACAAACACACACACATTACTACTTTACCTTATGTAAATCTGAATAATGGCACTACTGTCGATCAGTTGGGACATAACTCAATAATCATGGATCATTTTCTAACTGTGTGCATTGCAGTGATTACATTGAATATGCACATGAACGCCTGAGAGTATGATGCATGTAGCTGAAGAGTGAAATGTGTGTGTGTGCAGAGGTGAAGGGGGTGTCTTTTCTCCTTGGAGAGCGGGGGTGTGAGAACTGTGATGGCTCTCAATAGACAGAGGATTATGGAAATCAAAGCTGAGAGATTAGCTAATGGGAATATAATGGCCAGTGACTGGCTGGGTCAGCTGCTCCATGCAAAAGAGGCAACTACAGCCGGAGGTGGAGCGAGGATGGATATGTATGGATGACGTGCTGCTATATCCGTAACACTGACAGACACGTATGTGTTTGCACAGGGAGGAGGAGAAGCGCACACATACACACACAAACACAGCGAGGGCCTGAAGCCAGCAGACAGAAGTGAGCTTTCAGCACGAGGACCCGGCTCAAGTGGGGAAGAGGAGATATCGCCAGCTCCGGCCCCCGCTCCCTCTCACTGATGTCAACAGGCTGCGTGAGATTCGCCCCGACGCCTGGCTCCCATCCCCACCGACACAGCGCCGGCATGCACATACTCGTCCAGCCCTGCTCTCCACGCCGCATCAAATATCTATTCATCCCGCTTCGGACCCAAAAAACACGAGCAACGTCCTTGTGGACAATCAATAGAGCTGCGAGCGGGACAGCCAAGTATTACGACAGCATCTAGACACACTAAGTTTTTTTTTTTCCCGCAGCCTCTGGACAATCTGACATCCGGCGTTTAGGTTGCGCGGATATTAACCTTCCCCAGACGAATGAGCTAAAGTGGGTGTTGTAAAACGCGATAGAGTGGGACACATGACGGCTTTCATCATCAGACTAAATGGAACGTCTCCAATCGTATATATCAGAATACCAATTCTGAGCGTGTCAGAAAAATTTCAATTTCAGGTAGGAAGCGGCGGGACTCCGGCTTCCCGTGGCTGGCCTCTCCCCTCTCATTTTCATTCCTGCCCGCTCGGCGTGGTCATTCATCAGGACCTGGGCAGAGGACAGCTCCTGCCTGCTCGCAAATGCATGGAGCAAGCAATAAAATTAACCTTGTGGCAATTGTTTTCTCACCCGTTTGATGGCCCCGTGTCGGCTCATCCGTTACGGCGGGAAGGGAGAAAAAAAGTCCACCTCGGATGTGCAAAAAATTATGACTTGTTAGGGAAAGGGTGGGGTGGGGTGGGGTGGGGTGGGGGGTCTGATACCTGAACTGAGCTGAGCTAATGCCAGATTATGGAGTCAAAACCCGATCAATCAGCGTTGGAGACTATCTGAAAACGTGCTGGCTTGTTGATTTGTGCCGGGAACAGCGAGGCGCCGTATAGGAGAAGATGCTGCGGTACTTTTTACAAACCCCTGACCTGCTACCTCCGCCGGACAGGAAAGGGGAGAGAGGAGGAGGAAAGGGGTGAAAAAATAGGAAAATTAGGGATAAAAATCTTTCGGGGGGGGGTGTTTATTTGCTCTCAACACTTCCTGAGCGATCAATATTTTTAATTTGGGTCCGAGTTATTATTTTTCACATCAGCGCACCGGGGAGCAGAGTAAAGTGGCTCATATTTTAGCACTAAAAAGATCGATATGACAGGCTCACCTTCACTCTGCCCCCTCGCCGGCTGGGGGCCACACATCATAATGGACGGTGGTGAGGTACGGCCGGCCCCCCGACTCGTGCTGGGATCACATCATTATCTGAGGCCGGAGACAACACCCCCACCACCACCACCACAACCCCCATCTACAGCAACACCTCCACCTCCAACACAGCTGATTTACTCCCCTCGGCTAGATTCCATCCAAACACACACACACAAGGAAACACTTTATCAGTACTGTTTATGTGCACAAGCATGTGTGTGTGTGTGTGTGTGTGTGTGCTGATGATCCAAGCAGGGCAAAGCCTCAGATTTGACTCCTTGTCATAAATGCATCAATTTCTCCACCTCTTTACACAATCCATTAATTACAAACATTTTAAGTCCAACTATTCTCGCAGAGGGAAGGCCGCTCTCTCTGCCTCATAACTCACCTCTGATGGCAGATTCATTGATTGTCGTTCAACACATGTCCAAGAGTGCGGGTGTGTTTTTCTCACACGCGTGTGTTTATTCCACTTCATCTCCCGTGTGTGTGTGAGCGTACACACTTATGACTGATGGCGAAGGAGAGTTATGCCCCTGCCATATTACCGAGCTGACATTTACTCCATCCAAGTGGCCTCGGCAGGGGCCCGGCTCCTCGCCATATTGAAATAAGAGGGTCTCCCAGATTTAGTTTGCAATATCTTAACCGGTTTATGTGCTGGCCGGAGGCGTTTTAAACGCAGGGGAGGAGGAAGATGCTAGTCAACCTGTGTAAAAATCAACAGACCCCCTCATCTGACCCCACTCTCTCTGCAAAGTATATAATCTCTATATGCACCCTGGTTTGTTTCCTCGTAAAACGGCAGAGCAGAGGGGGTGATATAAGGTGGAGGTTAAGGTGAAGGGGAAAAAGGGGGGGCAGTAGGGGTGATAAATGCGAGTGACACGCATTCTCGGCAATACCGTAAACATGCTGGCGCTGAGGCCGCTGTCAGCACGGAGGGACACTAAGTGTTCATAAATTCCTGGCCGAGCAGAGCGCCACTGATTACTGCATTACAGCACGCCGCCCGCAGAGGAATTAAGGACTCACCTTTGGAGCAGAGAGCGGCTGAGCTGCAAGGCAGGGATCAGGATTTGTCTCAAGCAGGAAAAGGTTTGAAATCTATCTGGTACATAAAATTGAATCAGTTCTTTTAAATTCTACGTATTTGCAGGAAAAGGCCTTGAGGTGGGATTTCTCTGCCTCATCCCGGTTAGACTTCCTTATACCGACTGATTTCCTTCCCGTTTTCCAGTAATGTTTGCTTTGTCTGCATGAACCTGTTTTACTGTCCTCGTTGTTTTTACAACATACTTTTTAAAAAACTATCCATTTTAACTTTTTTGAGGCAAGCCATCTTGGTTTATTCTCCAACAGACACACATACTGATTCTATTTCTTGCATTTCATCTGATTTTCTCTGAATTTTTTTATTGTTTACTTCTCATTTTTGTTTGTAATGCTTGTGATTTCTGCACCCTGCTGTAATCATTCTATGTTGTAGGTAGAGCAGATTGAATTGTCCTCTACAAGAAATATGCTACACAAATAAACTTGCCTTGCCTTGATATTTACACATCAACAATTGTTCCCTTTACTAAATGTCTTCAATTATTCCATTAGACCTTGTGGTTGCATAGAAATAAAATTAAATCATTTTAAAGCAGAGGCTCAAATGATTAATTAGTTCTTATTCCATGCAGTTGGTTTTTTATTCACTTTTTATTTTTGTGCGGAAGGCAAGACATTTATAGGAAGCTGAAATATTGATCAAATGTCTGAAAGAAGCAGGTAAAGCAAATACAAAATTGAGAGGAAAATAACTATGGTTTAAACTTTAAACTTTTATTATGACATATTTACAAGTAAAAATGTGGAATAAATTAAACATTAAGGGGAGGAAAAGGAATTAATTAAATCATACAAAGGGAAACTGTTTCGGTTGTTTTCTGGAAGGTAAACTGATGTGGGATAAAAAGGAATCATCCACTAATTCTTACTCATTTATCTGTAAAAGTATGAGTTTTTTCCTTTTTTTTTTAAATTTCAAAAAACACGTGGCCTCTGTGGGTTATAATGATGTGAAGTCCGAAGGAACTTCTAAAACAAAAACATGGAGTTCTCTCCGATCACTGCGTAATCCAGTCCAGTCTGAGCTACTTGTGATTCCTGCCGGATGTTGGCTCCTCTTTACTAAAAGTCCCTCAGCATTTACTAAAACTCAACCAGAAGAGGGTGAAACCAAACAATCAGCAGCTTCCTGCAAACTCCCAGCAGCCTGGATAGCACAGACACACACACATGCATGCACTACACACACATGCACGGGGCAAAAAGGAGACAACAGCGTCCTGTCACAACACGGGGGCTGATTTATCCTCTGTCAGCGCTCGCATTCCTGTCCTGCAGACCACAGACATGAGGGATGCCTTTAATTTCCCATTAAAATGCCCTGGAACAACCGAGTGCAGAGGAGCCACTGTGTGTGTCACCTGCTGTGTGTGTGTGTGGATAGCTTGATTATACTGTGTGACACCTCTTAGGTGTGTGTGTTCATAGATCTGCAGACGTTTCTGGGAAGTTGAACAGACAGCAGAGTGCATGCATGTCTCTTACGCGCGCGTCACTCTGGATGCCACGAGCTACAGGGCCGAGCCCACCATAAATATTAATGGCCGGGAACGAGTGGATTGGGAGTTGAGTTATCAGGGTGGGCATTCCTAATTGACATTTTACCTGCTGTATACCTTAAGCTGTAAAACACCGGGTCCGCGATCGGCCGTGGGGGTGGGGGAACGTGTCAGTCAAGATCTTTCCCACTCTTTCCTCTGGGAAGAGGAGAGGAGGAGCTCCAGCATCGAGGCATTTCAGCTTCCTCATGACCCCTTAGTTATTTAAAACCTAAGTTTAGGGGGGAAAACTCTTCTTCTCTGGAAGGTTTCTTAATAATTTCACTAATTCCAAACTTTAAAAAGCTTATTTAAATCAAAAATCTCATTAATGCAATGTAGGAAAACTTTTTTTTAATAAAAAATGTCCCAAAAACAAAAAAGAGTAATTAAAATCTTCTAAATTTTGGGCATAATGAGGAGAAAAATTGGATCTTGCATCACAATCTCACACTGAAAAGACATTAAAACAATCTTGCTGGATTTTCTGTCCTCCCATTGCTCCAAAACACAAAAGCCACACAAAAGCAGACTCATTTAAACCTGGAAAATCATTACCACTTAGATTATCTGAAAATTGACAGGTGGGGCAGACAACAAACAGTTATCCTCGGAGCATGTCGTGCGGTTGGGGGGGAAATCGAAGATTGGGAGAACAAATATGAGTGATGTCATCAAAGCTAAATGGCAAGCCCCAGTGTGAGAAAGACTGGAGAGTCTCTTCATATTTACAGTTGCCAGGATTTCGATATCAACATCATAGAAAGCGCATCAGATGTTTCTCTTTCCACTGACTGATTCACAAAGACTGCCATCTCTGTTTGATGAAAATGAAAATGCAACTAAAAAGGTTAATCTATAGACAAACACCGCTGAATAAACAGCCGGTAATGCTGAGATATTAGCCGAGCTTATGTGAAATGGCAGATCATTACGTCTCCGAAAGGCCGACGTTTGGAATATTTTTCTTTTTAAAAGAGCAAACGTGTCTCGGCAGCGCCTGTGATTTATGAGCGTTTGTGGAGATGCAGTGAAGCGCGGTGATGACACTGAAAAGATTCAAGAGGAAGCAAGACGGACACAACTCGGCAATCGCCCACAAAAAAGTGAAGCTGCAGTCCATACAGGGAGCGCATCGATTTGTTATTCCCTGCTCCTTCCGTGTAATCTCCTGGGAGTGGAGGGATGATTACCTGACATACCTGTGTTGTGTTGATTGAGTATCAGACATGAAAGCACATCTAAACACACATTTTCTTCTAATCCAAAGCACAGTTGGACAAAACGGGACTCCAATGATCTGCTTCTTGTGTTAGATCTGAGCATCTGGCTCCACCAAGAGGCCACATATAAACAGCCACAGAACAGAAGAAATAAACAATGAATAAAAAGGGTCGTTCTGAAATATATATTAGTCATTGATTCTGCATCAAAGGACAGAAAACTTGTACAAATATCTCTCTGTCCAGGCAAACAAACTATAAGTGAGTTTGTGTTCTTTATAAACCAGTTTTGACCAGTATTAATAAGTCTGTGAAAAACCAACTTCCAACCAACTTCAGCTCTGTAAGACTTATTTGCCGATATCTGCTGCCACCTAGTGGCCATCTGCTGCAGCAGCACACACATTACACTGACTATGATTAGTGCCTTGCTCACTTTACTGATACTCCTACAATTACAGTAGGGTTAGTGAATACTATTTTATTTATGCACTAGACTTTATTGTTACGGTTTTATCCATGTAGGTCTATTTGATACTGTCTGTGTTAATTTCCTGTCATCTGTTTTTATGTTATGCCTTGTCTTACACAAGCACATCAATATATCAAAGTGTTTCTGTCCAGTATTTATATTTTTGAAAAAAATCAAAAATCAAAAGACTTTTAAGTTTAATAAGAGTTTGGCATGATTTCATATAATTTTAATTGTTCCAGAACACAACTCCTATAGCTGGGATACAATGATATTTTATATTCGTTCTCACCATGAATGTTTTAATCATGTTTGTACCTTGCAGTGATTATGTACTTTCCCTCATCTGAAACAACCCCTGGATACTTTGTTGTACTTTTTGATGAAGTACTGAGTAGATGAATTTCTTTTTTTTTTTTAAATCACCCAAACTTCCACACAATAAGTCAGGTGTGGAAATATGAAAGAACATTATAGAGTATGTAATGAAGTTGAACTGATGAGATTTTTATCTCTGAGTAATATTGCGACTGATTTAAGACTTATCCCCTCACCACGGCAGGACAAGCACAAAGCTAAGAATCAGCAGCAGAGGATTCAAGAAGAGGTGAAGGCGGTGCAGATGAAGGAAGACTTAGGGGGGCAGAACAAGGTGGGACCAGGCTATGGTCCGAAGAGTCACTTGTCTGGACCTCTGGCAAGCAGAGCCGCACCATTTCACCTTCCTTATCCATCCAGTGTGTGATATCTTAACACACCTGTTGAACCTCTTCACCTGGAGGGAAGCAGAGACCCAAACTGCCCACTGTACTCAGCAAGAGGAACGCTGGAGCGCATACTGAGCTGCTGTGCATGGCGAAGGCCGATAAATCTGCTGCTGCACCCAAGGGCCTGAGCCAATACAAGTGGCTGTTAGAAAGGGGTTAGGAAGTGCAGCAATAGTTTAAATGTGCACCTGCCTTTACAAGACAGGGTGCAAGCAGGTGGGAATAGCTCTAGATTGGCTGCTCTCAACAGATCAGGTCAAACAGCTGAGGGTCCCGCAGCACATCATTAGAGCCACCCTCAGGCCACCCACAATGTCATCTTCATGGAGCTAGCGGATCTCTGGGAGGAGCGCTTAGAGGAGGCTCATGAGGGGAAGATGACCAAATATGAGTGAGCCCTCAGCTTACCAGGCTTTACAGGAGGAGAACGGAGCGGAGCCATCAGAGGGATCACTGAAGCAGCACAGAAGGCATTGAGACGGCTCTGGATCCGGAAAGAAGATCCAGGGGGAGAAATGAAAGCCTCCTGAACACACACTGCCTAATAAACCGCAGGGAGGTGGCCCGGTACACGGTGTGATGCTCTCACCAGGTTACGTCACTGACAATGTGTTTAGGTGCATCAGAAGATGTGAACTACATGAACAGAATCACGGCCGTGACACATCAGCCATTGGCCTCAATACAGGTACTAATCGGAAAATTGGAATATGCTGGAAAGGTTGCTTTATTTAGGCAATTCACATGAAAGGTGAAACCAACCCATTTTATTTATTAAGAGGCCTGACATGTTTGTATTTGAAATCAAGTTTTTGTTATTGATTTCAAGCAATATTCTAAATATTTAATTTGTGGTTCTCTGAAGCTACAAATCCTAATCAGCAAAATCAAAACAAACAAACACTGAAATATATTGATTTGTATTTGTATTTGTCTACAATGTGTACATTTTATGCTGCACAGTGGTGTGGTGGTTAGCACTGCTGCCTCACAGCAAGAAGGTCGCTGGTTCGAGCCCCGGGCTTGGCTGGAGCCAGAGGGGGTTGCTGGTTCGGGCTGGGGAGGGGGTTGAAACAGCGGCCTTTCTGTGTGGAGTTTGCATGTTCTCCCCGTGTATGCGTGGGTTCTCACCGGGTACTCCGGCTTCCTACAACTGTCCAAAGACGTGCATGTCAGGTTAATTGGGCACTCTAAATTCTCCCCAGGAGTGAGTGACTGTGTGTGTAAATGGTTGTCTGTCCTTCTATATATGGCCCTGCAACAGGCTGGCGACCTGTCAGGGAGTACTCCGCCTCACGCCTGCAAATTGCTGGGATTGGCTCCAGCCCACCCGCGACCCAATTGGATTAAGCGGTTCAGAAAAATGAATGAAGTGTACATTTTATCTTTGAAGTGAAGTTATAGAAATGCAGCACCTGTAAAAGTACTACTAACATTTAAACTGACTGTGCAGTCATAGGCCTTTACAGTATGACAGCCATTATTTTATGAAAATCTCTTATTTTTTCACTTGGCGTTGATGTGAGTGTTAGAATCCCCTCATAAGAAGAGAAGTAACTTACTGTGAAATGCTCCTGGGATTTGTAGTTCTCATCGAGGTAGACGCGGGCTCGGTTGTACTCCTTCATGGTATCGCTGGACAGCAGCTCTCTGATGGACACACACAGTTATTAGAGTCATGTTCTACGAAAAAAAAACAATTTAAAAAAAGAGTGGAAATATTCAGTGAGAAAAATATGACCAATAATAAACAAAAAAAAAAGGAAGAAGCTTCTTTGCAGCACTGAGGTACAGCTTTGATGTAACCAGCAGGGGGAGTAGTCTGCTCAGTTTCAAACAAAGGACTCCATCACAAGCCATGAAAATGGCTAGAAAACACCTCTCCTGCTCCTACAGAAATCAGAGCAATTACACCAAATTAAAGACAACACTTACTTCACAAAACTCTCCACGTGCGACATGGACGCCTCGTAGTTTTTCCCGCCAACCTCTTGACAGTGCACTGCCAGGAAGTGAGGCTTGTGTGATTGTACTGTCTGCGAAGGGAAAGAAGAAAACAAACATGAGTCAAAACGGGGACAAACACAGATGACGAGCACAGTCATTAATTACTGCTGAAACAGCACCTTTTTCTCACAGCAGACATAACAGTGAATCATGAAAGCACATCCAACACCAGCTAAGCTTCTGGGCCTCCTCATTTCTCTTTTCAGCCAACTTTGCGACATGCCACCGTATTTACATTAGACAAAGTGCCTCACTAATGTAGGCAGAGGGCACTTAGAGAGCTTCTTCCACAAGCTCAACATGGTCCTGCCTCATCTGTTCTCATACATTACCATTAGTGCTGACACCTTACCCAAACCAATAACAGGCGGTATCAGGATGATTATTAAAGCGTGTGAATATCCTTACATAAACAAAGTGTAAGTGGTAGGATCTACTTCCTGAGTCGCATGACCTCGTATTACCCATCTTTAACCCTACCACATGGCGAGGTGTGTGTGAGCACCCTGTCAGAGGTGCTCTGAGTGGAAAATCGATATCGCGGAGTGATGCACGGCACTCACAAGCACTCACAGGGGTCTGACCTGTGGACTGCAGGCTGAGGCTGTGCATGAGTGTCACAGGAAGTAGAGGGGGGCTGTCTGCAAATGTTCTCTCGGACCTGCAAGGAGTCCGGTAGTTACTTCACCCGAGAACCACCTCAGACTTGCATTATGCCCACTGCAGCCCCTATCCAATAAATGTAATGTATGGCGGTAATGCTATGGATTTTCCATCAACCTATGGCTTGTCACTTAGCTGGATGACCCTGCAGCAAAGACAGAGCTGCTCAAGTCGGACTGATTAGAGCTGCTATCCAGTCATGGTGGAAAAGGTCACACGCTCACGGAGCTTTAAACCGATATTTATATAGTAGGGATGGGCATTCGATTAAATTGTCTTAATCAATTATTAGGAGAATCAATGATCAATTATCGATTAATTGTTAATATTTCTATTAGAAAATTCAATATTTACAGCCTGTATTTAAATGAATTGAAAGTAGAAAAAAACCTACTGTGTTTCCTTATTTAGATTTCAATTACAAGATGAACGACTCGTGGCAGTTAAATGGGATTCTTCACTAGCCCAGCACTACATCGACCCTAAAAAAAGTGTTTCTGTCAAACCCTGATAATGTTGCACCACATCCTGTAGCCATTAAACTAATGTTATGATGAGTGACAACAGGCGAGGACTCTCTAAACAACCCTCAGATGGTGACAGCTGCTGTGTGAACAGTGAGTCCAGTCATGGCTAACACACACACAGCACGGCCATATGCAATCTCATCTCAGCCTCACAAGGATGTCAGACGCCAGGATATTTGACATGAAGGTGTGTCCTCTCATCTGTTCCTCTTCTGCCTCTGTGACCTGATTCTCGGGAATATTTGAATTCTGAGGAGGTTCCCATTTGCCTAAGTAATGAATCTGTCAAACTGCAAAGGAGGTCGAGGAGGCCTATGCTGCCATAATAAGTCTGAGCAAAGTTTAATATTCTACGGCCGCAATTCATCGCCAGGGGATAAAAATAGATATGTGACTTATGACTTATCTTATGTGATCTTATGTACATTTTTTAAGGATCAGAATCTTTAGAATCAGACTGAATTTCAAACATTTTTAAGCCACAAAAGCAAATGTATTTATATAGAATAACTGATGCTTGAGGCAAAACAATGTGATGTACATGATCTAAAGAATCAGAGAAGGAAATACAGCTTGTGAGCTACATATGATACAAAAAGACGTCAACGTCTTATACATCATCTTTATCATTCTCATCATCAGATCACCACTAATATGCACAAACATATCTTAAAGAAAAAAACCTCATTTAATTAAAATCTGTGGCAAATGAGAGTTTTAGGGCCCGACTTAAAACAACTGCAGTTTGGCTCAAACTTTAGATTTTCTGGTTCAAGACATCAGGGTGCAGCAGAATACAGATTCTCTTTGTTTGGTTTTAACTCGTCGGATGGCTAGTGAACTGACCCAGATGATCTAAGAGGTCTCTGTCGCTTGTATGGTATCAGCAGATCGGATCATTCAGGACCTTCTACACGACATCTTTGGCACACAGAAAGCCAGTGTAAAGATGGAAGAAGTGATATGTTATAGAGACGCAGAATATTATTAGTACTATTACGCTATCGGACGGCCAATATGAGCTGTAGATTATTCCCACCATTGCACTGATATAAATGAATTCTGAGTGGGATACGATGCACATATCTTACTTATTTTGTTCAAAAACAATTTCATGATGCAATTAGACTTGTCGTACATAAAGCAAGCGAAAAATTTTCTTACAAGGAGTGAATGTTAGTGAGAAGCAGCTCTTAGCTATTATGCTGCAAACAAGTGGAACATTAGATCATGATGTGTATTCTTATCTTGGGCTTAACCTCCGTTTTTGAATGATTGTGTTTAAATGATTTTATTGTGATTCCTATTAATGATTTTGTGTTTGAATGATTTTATTGTAATTCCTATGCTTATGTAAAGCACTTTGGATGGTCTTGAACCTGAAAAGTGCTATATACTTGCCTTGCCTACATAGTTTTAATTCCACAACTCGGGAAACTGGATCATCTCAGTGTACTGGAGTCCGGCCAAATGAGTTGTAAAATCTGGCACATGGGATATCAGCCAGAAATACAATACCGTGCATTAATATCTGTGACAGAAACTATTTAGATTTTTGGTGTTTCTTTTTTACTGGTTTTAGTTATCTAATTTGTTTTACAATTTCTGTTGTGTCTCTTTGCCTGTTTCCTTTTCGTAAATTTGGTTTTAATTTTGGTCGAGCATTTCAATGCTTTTATAGTCTGTTTTATTGTTCTATTTATTATTAGGGTTATGTTTTTTTTTATCATTGTACAGCACTTTGATCAGCCACATTTACGCCACTGTTTTAGGTGTACCTGACATGTCCAGTCCATTTTTATGATTTTTGTGTTTAGAT
>JBBBVT010000017.1:4045660-4057444 GCA_037177035.1 Craterocephalus eyresii | reverse complement strand
ATATTGGATTGCCATTTAAATTGCCATTTTAAACATTGGATTGCCATTTTAGACATTAAATTGCCATTTTACCAATTAAATTGCCATTTTTAATATTAAATTGCTGCTTGAAATTTCCATTTTAAATTCTGGATTGCCATTTTAAATATTGGATTTCCCATATTTACAATTAGATTAGAATTAGCCAGCAGATGGAGCGCTTTTAAATGGGAAACGTGTTGACATAGTTAACACTTTTTTTTAGAAAATTAGTAAAAGCCTGAGCGAATGATAATTCCAGGATGAAGTAAATGTGTTTACAAACAGTTTGGACTAGTTGTGCAGTCCACACAAAAAAGGATCAGGCAGGAATACAGATGACACCTGGGTCTGGAGACCCCAGGCACCGAAACATGGTAGCCCACTACTGTCTAGTGCACTGGTTACAAGCTTTTGGAGCCATGAACCCCAAGATGACATATATTGGTGTTAGTGACCCTCCCCCAGCGATGACTATTGTTAATTATATATCAGATGGATCATCCTGCAGGATCCTCTAAATATAAGCCTTGAAAACGTTCTGCCTTCATAAATAATGAAGATTAATTTAAATTTATGAATTTAATTCTTAAATTTGCACGTTTACAATGGAGCCTGAAACAGGTTGTATCTAGCCGTAAAGTAAACAAAAATCAGACAGAAACCAGTTTCATGTCACATTCGTGTTACTTGTGCCTGCAGTGTAAACGTAGTTAAAGTGAGTGTTATGTTGTCTGTTTTACATTTAAATTGATATTCTATAAAGCAAACTTCTTGGTTAGGAAGCTGCTTTATAAAGCAGATATGATCTTTAAGAGGGTGAAAAGAACTAATTAAAAAGGTCTGAGCCTTTTTTTATGGTTCCTGTTCAAAGGCGAAAATGTTTTGAAGTATCAGAGGACCTTTTGTTTCTACCTACAAGAAGGATCGCTGTTTTAACACTCAGACATGCCTACATGTTTCATCGAGTTTCAGGATTTAAGTTCCAGATCGTCTCGTCTAGTAGGTCCCTGTGCAGAGGGGCTCAGTTGCTATTAAAGAATCACAAAATATCAGATTAAAAAAGTTTTTGCTGACCCTCAGTGCTGTGTTTCCACAATTCACAGATGGCGAGACTGGATGTGGGGAACCAACCCAGCCACTGGCCTGTGAAAGTCAAGGGAAGTTTCCAATGTAAATTGGCTGAAGGGTTATTCAGCTCACTGCGGTGCAATGCAAAGCATTGTTTATACTACTGCAGCAGCTGTGGTGGAATCACATTTAGCCCAGTCTACTGCACACAAGTGAGCCAGGCAAATGACCCTGTTTTGAATATGTGTAAATCATATCATAAACTGCAAAATCCTGAGAGCAGAGAGGACTTCTGATAGGAGCTTTGATTCAGCGGTAAGAGAAGGAAAACTGAGAAGCAGAGAAGTCAGCTGCACACATCTCAGTTCTCACAACAGTTTTAGCCTCTTGCTCTACTAAGATGAGAGCAAACGCGGGAGCCAAATCCAGAACTCAGTTTTTAACCAGCAGATCCTGAGCATCTTCCAGTAATTTGCAACCTTTTATTGTCACAAAAGGCGATATATTCAATTTTACTGAGATTGCTGTAAATGAGTAAGCGCCGGTTGGAAGGTGTTAGCTCTAAACCTGTAACACAGTTTAAGAGTTTCCCTTAACGCATGCAACACATTCTTACAGCTGAGAAAACAAGAGAAGATTCAGCACATTAACAGGCACCTTTTATTTGCCACTATTTGCAACAAAAGAAAACACTTTAGAATCAGCACCTGCTGCCGGCTTTGCAAGTCTTTGAGCTTCTACCAAGGAGTGCCACAAAGTAAATCATTTTATTTCCTCAGGGAATTCCCTCGAGGAAGTAAAATAAAGACCAAGCCGCGGGCTCAGACCCTGCTCCGCTCAACACAGTCAATCAATGAAAGTCATTTCTTCACACTAGCTTCCTTTAGTATTTCCCCCCACACCATGCAGGACCCATGTGACCGAAGTGTGAAACTTGAATCTCCTGTGTAAAAATCTCTTTGGATTCATGCCAAGGCAACCCAGAGCCGATGACATAGCGCTACGCCCGGTTATAAACACAACTCGCTATTATCTATCGCATAAACTCAGCTTTTGTTGTTGGGTAAATTTTTAAATAAAGCATCGGAGCTCACGGTGGAACAGCAGGCTGATTGATGCGCTGGAGTACACAGAGAGGGGTTTGTGTTTGCAGAGTTAGCGCAGAGTTAACTCAATGAGCACGGCGTGGCTGCCTGCAATTAACTTGAGTCGTCGCTGCTGTTTGTTCCCAGCCGTGCGGGGTTCAGAGTCTGATGCATGTTTCCATGACGTCAGCCGGCAGCGGCAGCAGCAGAACGGCGCTGGCATGAAGCTACAAGTCTGCCTGCTTCACATGGGGGCACACCTCTGTCTGCATGCTCGGACGTGATACCTTCCTCTAAAACACACAGGCCTGCTGCCCAGTGCAAACAGAATTCCTCTACAACCAGGACATGTGTGTCGACACACACAAGCGCACACACACACACACACACACTTTATGCTCATGATATCCAATAGCATGAATGTTAAACAAACACAAAAGCCGGAATCACTTGGCAAATAACGTGTTTTGGCATGTGAGTGACAGTAATAATTAGAGGGAGGGTGAAGCAGAGTAAAAAAAAAGACTCCAGCCGTGCAGCAGAGCGGCCGTTTATCTGCTGCAGGGGGAAAAAGGCTCACAGTAACCCATCAGCTCCCATGTAGAGCTGCTAACTGTAGGTAACGTGGACTGTATGTATGTATGAGCATAGGTACTTTTTTTATAAAATAAATTCATCTCTTACTACAAACATTTAACTGTCCTGAACGATACTTGCTAATTGTTTGAGGGAACTTTTTTCCGCTAAACATGCAGGCAGCAGAAAACGTGTTAACGGAGCCGTCAAGCTGTGAAAATACATGCAGGAAGTTCAGAAAAAGAAGATGGTGCCGAAGTTTGAGTTGAACATGATAAAAACGGAGTTTTATCTCCTGTCTCCTGAATGACAAGGAGCAAGTTCTCTGTAGAATAAGTAACAAGATAATTTCTTCTCGTTGCAGACCGAAGCTTCTGAACAGAGATGAAAAGGTAGCTGCTCGCTCACTAGCTGTGCTTCCATTTCCGCTCGGAATTGCGGAAAACCTAAATATCGAAGAAAAAATAAAAAGCCTCCAAGAATTTCGGCTTATGTGCTAAACATCATTCAATGGAAAAACCTGCAAAACCGCAACTGTTCTTTGTTGAAATTTTGGACATATCTTTTTATTTTGTGGAAAACTGTAGTTTCTCTCTCTCTATTGTTCTCTTCCTCAGACATTTTCTTACAGGTTTATTTACTAAATGAGCCATGGTGTGAATTCAAAATGAGCAATGTGCTGATATCCTGTTGCTGGTGTGTGACGTGGTGCCATGAAGCAAAACGCAGCCATTGTATGAAGATCCAGGGTGGGAAAAACATTGTGAAGTGTGGTTTCTCAATCTTTCTGTTCCACAACAGTGTGGCTGTAGAACAAGTTGGATTAAGGTTGCATTAAGGTAAAGTGCCTACTTTAAGGTAAAGCATTGACTGTAGGTAGCGAAATGAAAACAATGAACTGGAACTCATTCATGCATGATGATGATTCATGGTTAGTCTTCATCCCTCTCTGCTGTGCTTCATCTCTGTCTCCAAGTAGTGGAAGCTATTGTACAGAAACAGGCTGGTAACCATGGCAACTGTAGAAATGTCACCAGGCAGATCCTTTCTGCATGTTTTATTGATTGTTTTTTGTTTAAGCACATTGTTTATTTTTCTTCACATCATGTTTATCTCATGTATTACTGACCGGACACAGTGAGGACATGAAATGAAGTCTGATTCCAGTTCAGACCTGCTGTAATGGGATAAAAGAGCAAGTAGAAAATAATATGGAGATGGATTTGGTTTCTTATAAGAGCTGGGGCATAAAAACAGCAGTTCCATCTCATTGCTGCTGTGGACATCATGAGGTTTGACGTTACATTTGATTTCTGAGTATCAGCAGCATCGCTGCTGCTGATTTGGGAACACATAAAGAGGGGCTTTAATGGTTTGGCAATTACCAGGAAATCTAATCATGAATATCAGCATTCACTTCTCGGCTATTAGTTCTACATTATATTCAGTCCATTTGTTTGTGTGTGTGTTTGTGTGTGTGTGTGTGGTTGGTGGGGGTTTACTGGTTTTTACAAGGAAATCCATTACTCCGGCATGCAGCATTCTGTTCCAGCTAACATTTATCTTAAGATGCACTCAAAGGAAAACACAAGCCCACAACTTTAAACGTCTCAGTGAGCTGCATGTGCATCGTCTGCTTATCTGAATGCTGCTACCGAAGTCTAAATCATTAAATCTGAATATATTGCACAGTACTCCTACTAAGAATATGAAAGCCAAGTAAGTGTGTGTGTGTGTGTGTGTTTGGGGTGAGCCAGGAATATTTTCTACCAAAATCAACACATCAGCGATTCCTTGGAATGGTAACTAAGTTAGTCAGATGGCAACTCCCAATGTACACAAACATATTGGAAACAAAAGAGAGCGGAAATGATGTCTATGGATATAACTAGTTGGTACATCTGCTGCATGCAGACGCCCAGTTCCTCTAAAACGTTACATTATGAATGAAGTGTAAACAAGCTGATGCAGCATCCGAGAATAGAAACCCTCACTGTCGGGGAGTCCTTCATTCACTGGCTCTCTAACACGTGCTAATTCTGAATAGCACAGTTCTCATGCATAGATCATAATAGGTTCTTATCTCTGGCAGCAGGATGCACGGCTCCTCCGTCTAACAGAGCGTGTGTGCTTTTGTGAAAGTTGAACAAGTGCATAAAGCAACTCTGTCCAAACCAGCTGAGAGCGTGCATCTTAAAATCCCTTATTTGTGCACCGAGGAAGATGTGAAGCACCTTCAAGCTGGATTATATAAAAGGGGGACTCAACCTAAACTTTCAGGGCTGACAAGAGACGCAGTGCTGCTTTCAGACTGGCTAAGCACACAGTTCCAGATAATACAACCTATAAGGGCAGCAACTGAAAAAACACAAACAAACATAAAAACAGAGATGTCATCCCTCAACACATGAACCTCAAAGTGGAAGTTAAAGTGTGAATCTTGGTCTGGAAATGTGTGTGTGTGTGTGTGTGTGTGTGTGTGTGTCTGTGCGTGCACAAGGCTAATCAGCGCAGAGTGTGGCTTTGTTGTACAAGCAATCCCATTATCTGAAATTAATTTTACTTTTACTTTTAAGAATTAAGTATTTAATTACTTAAATTTTATTTAAATTTCAATTCACTTACAAGTGCATTATTACTTGAAGCAGATGTGCCACTGGGAAGGATGGAGAGACCTGAAAACCACAACTTGAAAACAAGTCTATACCCCATCACCTGTAAGGGTCTCAAATCTGTTGCTGAAATATGCCCATTCGTTATTTTGAAGCAGCAGCTATCTCTCTCAGCCTTTTCAAAGTAGAAAATAAGCGGCTACATTTATATTTGCAGTCAAATAAAATTTTCCATCAGAAGTTCAATGTTTTTAAACGGTCACCAGAGCTGTTATACCACCAATGCATTAAAAACATCCGAGTCATTAAAATGATGAGAAAAATCTCCAGATTGCATACAGTTTATGGATAAATATTTCATACCAAACCGCATTTACTCATCAGCCATTATCGTGTTTCATTTCCCAAAAAAGCTCACAGGTTATGCCCGGAAAATGAAGGCCTGGGCCATTCATAGTCATTCCAGTCCAGTTTTAACACTAAAGCTGTCTGAGGTCAGACCTGCTGAAAAAAGCAAGCCGACAACCCTCACATCAAGTAAAAACGTGTCAGACCTGAACGCTGCCGAGGGTGGGTCTTCTTCCTGTTTACATTCCTGTTTCTGACAGGCTATTATCTCTGACACACAGATCAATACCTGCCTTTTTAACCAAGCAATGTTGAAACGCGGTTGCTCAATCAGAGCCCGTTTTTGATTAATACGTGGGTTGGTTCATCTTCCTGCGCGATTCTCTTCAAATGTGTTTTCATTTCTACTCATTTTTAGGTTCTAACGCTCCTCTCTCACATCACTTCTGCTCATTTACCAAATGCTGCTACAAGCCACAAAGGCCAACAATTTTGTAGAAATAACAGTGACCAAGCCTTTTTATCGCCCGGACCTTTATTTTTGTTTTTTTTTTACAGTAACACAACTTTGTCCCTCATTGATCATTAGTTGTTATAATTTAAGCATCATAACTTGTGGAACATTCAACAGGAAGTGGCTTCATCATCATTTCTGGGTCAAAATAGAGATATCTCCACTCACTTTACTACATTATCTGAAAGATATTTTGTCTGCTGGATTGTAAACCTAGAATGGCTAGAAGCACACTGAAAAGTTCAAAAGATCACCTAAGTTCGGGGTGCCATAGTCCGGCCTTACAGAGCGACCGTCCTGCCACTTTTAGATGCACTCCTTCTCCAACACACCCGGATCACATGAACGTGTCGTTACAAGGCCTCTGCAGAGCTGAATGACGTGCATGAGGGAATTCAGCCGTGTGATTCAGGCATGTTAGAGAAGGGATGCATCTAAACATTGGATGACAGTAGCCTCGGAGGACTGGACTCTGGCACCTCTGACCTAAAGAGTAAGCTAACCATCATAATGTTACACACTGCTGATCAAAAGACACTGCGATCAGTGGAGTTTTAACGGTTAACTGGTGCAGTAATGACTTCTGGAAGCGTCGCTCAGTTCACACGTGCCACCTTAAGTACCGAGTCGCTAAAGGGTTTGACGTGCAGCAGTGCATTTAAACAACTGCAGCTTTTTCTTTTAGATACTTTCAAAAGCAAAATGCGACCGGCTCTGGCAGCACGTTGTTGGAGACGACGCTCTCTTTCCTCACCCCGCTGTGCCTTTACACGCCTAGTTAAATCAAACAAATGTCTCACTCCCTTCTCTCACTTTCAGCAGCACTTTCTGACAACAGTTAGGACGTCTCGCTGCCTCACTTCCCTTAACCCAGTGGAAAGAGTTGCGGTTAGTCAGGGGTTCCTCTGTAGATGAAAAGGTACGATATGAAACATGACCGAGCTCAGCAACCTGCTTTCTTTATTCTTTCCTTTTTTCAAATGGTAGGTGAACAGGTGACTAAGATCTCCAACACCAGTCTGCGTAAAATACAAGCACATATCATTTACATGCAGAAGCCTCCACTCCTCGTCTATGCGGGAGAAAAAGCCATGGACTCTGTTTATGGTGACGTTTACATCGCAACAGCTGCAGCTACAGAAACAGCAGCATACGTCCACTTATCTACTGCTGCAGCAGAATAAAAAGGAATGATGCGGAAAGAGTCGATTATGTTGCTGATAACATTTGTTGCAAAGGTTAAAGCTGTTGTGTAATACGGTGCGCAACAACGTACACGTTGTGTGTTCCAAAAGTCAAACAGCCCAGGACATATATTACATTAAGTTAATCTAATTACAAACAATTAATAGTTGATGAGGAGTAAAAATAATTTACAGACACAAACAAAGCGGTTTCTTTCATGACAGGCAGAAGCTACAGCACCGCTGCAGCTCTACATGCGTGCACAGTGTATAGCTGCTGGACATGCTGGTTGTGATCACGGGACCAGCGGGCTCGCAGCCCAGCCAGCGGCAGTCTCATCCCCACTTCAGCGTTGTAATGAATGTCAGACTAAGTGATTGTGTGCTCGAGTCACTGCAGAGCGCCACTTACCTGGTAAAACTCTCTCAGCCATGTTTTCTGGAGGTTATCAGGCTGAAAAGAGAAGAGAGAGAAAAAGACAAGCTGTTAGGGAAATTGTTAAAAACGAGAAGAAAAAAAAAATCAATATTTGTAGAGATTTTAGCCAGAAGCCACTCCACTCTGATTCTGGCTCCTGTTCGGCGTAATGGTTCATTTAATTTCAGAAAGCAACTTTCTTTTCAAACGTTTTCCCCCCCTCAGGTCACTTTAAGCTAAATGTCTCACTTTCAGTCGGTAAAACAGAAATATTTACACTTCCAAAACATAATGATATGAAATATGACAAAAATAATAAAGGCTGTGTTAACTTGGATGCACGGGTGCAGATGTAGAGAATAAGACCAAACATTCATGTTATAATATCACAATGCTCAACATCATTATTATGCAGCAGCTGCTTGCTTTGCATGAGTTTTCCCCTAATTGGTAGACCTGGAGCAGCAAGATATAGGGGCTGAAAAGATATATAGTTATCATATCTATATTGAGAAATGAACTTTCAAGATATTAATATCGAAAAAGCAACAATATAAAGGATATAGATTCTCCCTGCGTTCGTCCTGCATGTACAGCAGTACAAGTTTGTACTTTTCTAAAAAAATACTTGGTTTTCACCGCACCCATTGTCATATTGTATCGTACTGATATCGAGATATCTGGCATGAACATCGAGATGTAAAAGTTTGTCCATATCGTTCAACCCTAAGCAGCACTCAGCTAATACACTAAAAATCCACTTGATGTTGCACATCTAAATAAACAGCAGAACCTGGGTTACAGGGGGAAAAAAAGCCTTTTTTCATGTCTCCAAAAAACCTAAAATAATGCATTATTTTATAGTAAACACTGCTTGGCAAAAACAAAAGTCACTTTGTGTAAGAAGGGATGAAGCATTAGCAACAGATAAAATATCTGAAGAGATGCAGAAACTAATCACTAATCAATGAGGCTAACCGGAGAAAAGGCCTCAGTTAGATAGGGAGCATAAACATCGAACTGTGGAGCGATGGAAGGAGGTCAGTGGTCTGATGAGTCCAGACCCTGATCCAGAGTGATGTGTGACGAATGGGGTCAGCTGACTACCTGAATAGAGTGAATGATAAGGCTATCCCATCTTCCCTGATGGGACGGCCATATTTCAGGATGACAACACCAAGATTCATGGGGCTCAGATCCATGTGTGGAAAGATCATTTCTAGAAAGTAAAAAGGCACAGCGACTGCTTAGCTATAGACGGTCCAACCAAATATTAACGCTAAGAGCGTGAGACCTTTTTGTTGGTGGCAACTGTTTTGGTTGTGAGGCTCTGTACAAGATTCAAAGGGTTAGTTTCCATCTCCATCAACAGCGTTTCAAACCCAAAAAATTGATCATTTGGTCATTTGATCCAACAAAAAAAATGCAATAAATGATTCAGTTTCATGAAATAAAACCAATAAAAGACACAGTAATTACCATTTTTAAAGAAAAACTATTGGAGGGATATAAACACTTCACTTGACATTTGGATCTACTGACAGGAAATGGCTTCACCTCAGTTACATCATCACTGAAGGTGACAGAATCTCAGCCTAGAGGGGATTGACAGTCCTCAATACCTTTTTATTTTCCCACCTTCTTTCTGTGTGTCGGCATCTGAGATCACCTCCCACCCTGTGCTCCACTGTAAAGCTATTCCCAAACCTGGACTTGATTTAGTTTGTGCAGCGGAAACAGACACAGGGCTCTGGGTAGTCGACCATTTAAGGAGAGATCTCCCCATGTCGATAACTAGGTCTGATGTGTGTGTGTGTGTGTAGAGTTTGTCCTAACAAGACTCGCCTATAATAAGAACACACACAGGGGATCTGCAGGCTGTGTTGGTATTTGTAACAAAGTCCAAATATATGACAGAAGTAGGTGCTGTTCTCATGGATGGCAGCAAGATGAGAGGCGAGCAAAAAGAAATCCCTACAATAATTTCATCTAATCCTAAAGTCATTAATACCAGTGTTCATGCCTCTTTCAGACCAATAAAATGCTGATATGGGATTAATACTTAACATCACAGACGATAAATAGGAATCAGAATTCCAGCTACATTAAAACCTGCCTCTAGAAAAAGTACAAAACAGTAAAAAAAAAACAGAATGTACTGGATGGAAAATCAGATTAATAACCCTGTGAAAACATCTGAGCAAAGACTAAACAACACATGTCGTCGTGTGTGCAGGACGCGTTTTGCATAAATGAGCGAGACCTCCTCTTCCACCAGCATCAGCCTGGACGGAGCCCACGTCTTTCACTGATTTTAGTCCTCCTTAAATTAGTTCCTAGATTTCTGGATCTGACTAAATTAAACTGTTTTCATAAAGTTATGAACTCCGGCCTATAAATCAACTTTATCAAACTTTTCTGGGATGCTTTTTTTTTTTTCAAACAGTCTTATATTTGTTTCGTACCTACGTGAAGCTACTTGCCTTTACATGTAACACATTAGACTAATTTCCTCCAGTCTGACTTCATTTTGATCCTACTGTATTAAACATCAAGTCACAACATCACCTTCAGAGGAGAAAAAAGTACAAATGATAAAAACATCTGTGTTTGTGTAACAGTTAAACATAATTGTTAACTAGAAACCTATTAGCCTGCAAACAATAAAAACCATCTAGCCAGCCACCGTGCAAAGTGTACAAATAACTTAAATACTTTATGTTTGACTCAAATAATGATGAAAATATTGTCTGTAAAACTTTTAAGTAGATGTGATCTGGATAATGGATGAGTTGTTGAATGTTTAATCTTGAATGGTTATCAAGATTAATTTATTTAGCACACATTTAGTCAGGCTGGGTTTAACCTTTAATTTCCTGAATGGATTCAAATCACAGCCTGATTTTATATCAATTCATTAACAGATATTTATGTAACATTTTTTCTTGAACATTGAGACATTGTCAGGTAACTAGTTTATTTTAAACAGGGTCTGTTTATATGACCATCAAGATGAGATACCTATCTGTGAGTAATCAGATTACTGTAACAACCTGATATCATGTGTCTACGTGCACTTCAAAAATACGATATTAGAAGGGCAGTTTTTTACATTTAGTAGTCCGTAATCAAGATTTATTTTGGAGGATGTATGTGCATGTGGACATCACTTCCTGTTATTTTCTAAGCATAGTTTAACATGGCGAGGTCCCCGTTTCAGCATGAGGAAAGAGGCACTTAATAGTTTACGAGTAAATGTATTCCAAATGGCGGATTTAAAAAAAATAAAAAATTTGCCATCATCTCTGAGAAGAGCCTCGTCAGCAGCCACCCTCCTTATGAAGTTTCCAGATTTACATTTAGAATTGTATCATTAAGTGTCCAGAAACAAAGTTGTTGCTCTTTAAATAGTTTGCCATCAGCTCTGCAAGAGAAGCTGATTTAGGACAGAAGCGGCACTGGTAATCTGGTGAGAGTATGACATGAGAGTAGGATCACTGTAGGCACCAGAGACCTAAACTTAAAAAACAAAACAGCCAACAAACAAACTACTGGGTTAAAAGCCAGGAAGTTGTGAAAAACTCCTTGTTAATGTTTTTCTGAAAGCAGTAGATTTACATATGTTTTCCAGATTTTCAAAATTCAAGATGAATATCTTCTTTGGACATTTTAATTCAGTCATTCAACAACCTAAAATACCGTTCTATAGGCGTCACTGTCTTTTGATCTTAATGAGTTCACTGATCTTCATGCTGCACTTTTATATGTCACTGAGTAAAACTGGGGAAGGTTAGGTGGACTATATACAGTACTTTATCTTTTGTATTTTTAAAAGACCTAAAAGGCCACTTTTGTTTCATTTTTTGTTGTCGTTATTTCACCTGGTAAAATATATATATATATATACACACACATCAGTCTCCAGTTGAAAAGTCAACTTTAAAAAAAATCCTAACAC
>JBBBVT010000017.1:4027220-4042225 GCA_037177035.1 Craterocephalus eyresii | reverse complement strand
ATTACTTTTAACTCACGTTGCTTTGAGAACTCAGAGTTATGTTGAGACTCACGGTACCGCGGTGACACTAGAAGCTGCGACAGCCTGGAGGAGAGCGTTCCCCGCATATTCCGCCCATATGTGCGGTGGCGTAATGCTGGATGCACGCTTCCAGGAGCTACAACATGTTAGCGGTTTATGCTCTAAAAGTATACTAAATTAGGTCGTTGCGAGTAAATAATGGACCCACTCAACACTCTTGGATTACATTGGATGAGCAGTATGGAGGAATTTTGGCAGATGTACACATCTCGCGTCTGGTTCGTCGGTACCATCGGTACTACCGGTACCATGAAAATACAGGTACAGACAGTAGGACAGTAGCACTGGTACCGACTTGGTACCGAAGTAACGAGTACCGTGACAACACTATTTGGAACAATTATGAGAGGAAATACAACTTTGTGTAAAATTTATTCATATAAATGACAAAAGAAATCTTCTCACACGCCTAAATACAGTAGCAATGCCTTTATTATTTCTTTTATCTGCCCCTTACTCCTCATTTGAACCTCCTCTCCTCTGCATGACTCAGCTGAACATCGTAAATTTCACAAACATGACATAAGCAAATTCATGACTAAGCTCTGCCAAATGTGGAAGTGGATCTGAGAGAAGTGGCGCTGCAGAAAGAAAACAAAGCGCCACTTACGAAGAAAATGTTGTAGAGTTCATTTGCTTCAGTTTGTAAAAGCATTTCAGTCCTCGCCAGCTTGTACCCACATTACTTCCATCAGACTGGGGTAACTGAGGATGAAGGCAAGTTGACTTCTACTGTCATGTGTGCATCTAGTTTGAGGAAAGGCACCATTTCTGGCAGCTCATCAGGTGTAACAGTGTTACAGGTGACTATACTAATGCTGCAAACCGCAGATTCGCCGTATTAAATTATTGGTAAGATTTGCTGCATCAGGTGGGCTGAAGTTTAAAGAAACTGGAAGGGTGAGGCCAAATGTCCGTAGTGCTGCTTGGTCATTTGCACTGGTTGTCTTTGCTCTTTCTGGTAGCTTGTTTGCCAGCTGCCAAAACTGAAAAACAAAGTCTGGCAATCAGCATCTAAAATTAGCAGCTTTTCTTTTAGTTTTAGACGCGTTCTTCTATCTAAAATACTTAGTAAATAAGTATTTTAGATAGAAGAACGCGTAATTGTTTCACATGCAGGATCAAACAGACGGTCAGTTCACTTCAGGTAAGAAACTTCAGAGATGAAATTTGATCACGATTAGTGGTAAATTTCCAACCTTAAAAACTCAGAGACTTTGTGATGGTACATTAACATCCATTATTTACTGAGCTGTCTTGGCCCTGCAGCTTACAGAGATTTGTGTTTCAGCCCAGGGAAAATAAACACATGACATTATCAGAGGAAACAAGAACATAAGGTAACATAAGACAACATCTGAATGACTTTTACAGCATGGAGAGCTCAGAGAAGAGGCAGGATGCATGAAGGAGGCTGAGCTAGCCTTCCTTATGGGGCTTCAGAGGCTGAAAATCTGCCAAAGTTTAGTAGCAGGGCTTTAATGGGGTTCCTACGCAATTATAGAATAATTAATATTGTATCTTGATGCTTCTTTTTTTGCTTAGCACAATCATTTCACCTTACAACAATACAATCATTGCTGGGATAAGCTCCACTCTTCATTTCACCAAGAATAAACCCATCCTGATCATTTAAAATACAAAACATCCTGAATTCTAGTTGAATTTATTTCTTTCCAACCCTCCCCCTTCAGTAAAACTGTCAGCACCCTTCTCGTTTTCTCTGCTGAGGTAAAAACACTGAAGCTGTGCCACCGTAGCTCAGGTCACAACCCGCAGCCCTCCATAGGTTACGACCTGATGCACATGCTGTTTTCTTCCTTGCAGCTCCTCAGTGAGGCCCTGTTAGCCCGAGCGTTCCCCCGCCCTGCTTCATAGTGCAGCAGCCTGTATAAACCCAGAGCGGTGGGGGGAAGTTACGTCAAGGCCGGTCCCATTAAAGCTCCCCGTGGCGATCTGCTGGGAACACATGGCCACCACATGAGCTCCCTCCCTCTCCCACCTACTCTTCATACTGAAAGTGATACTCCTGCTGTTTTCTCTTGGCCTCAATTTCAGCTGCTATTTGTTATTTTTATGAAGCACCAAGCTGGTGCATGCTCCCGTTTCTGACTGATGTCTCGCTTCATGCCCAACCATGGCTCCCAGTTCCCAAGAAGAGCTCCGTTTGGCGGAACAGGCTTGTTACAGTATGAAGAAATACGTTATTTTTTTAAAAACCGGTCCGAGCTGCAGCCTCCGTGATTAAAAAGAAGAGAATGAAGATGACGACTCTTTAAAAAGCAAAGGTTGCTTGGTTACATCGGACACTAATACCACACACACGTCCACAGCAGACAGGAAAAAACGTTGCTAACAGACAAACAGCACAACGCGTTTACGTGCAGACACGTAGAATCAGAGGAAATTTAATGACGATTTACTGCAGAGTCAGAGTTCTTTACCAGGTACTAGGGATTTGACGATACACTCAATATTGATTTAAAATACTGTATATTCTAACTGGTTAAAACGGCAATCGATAAAGAAAAAAGGAAAATCGATTTGGATGCAACGCATCAACGCAATCAATACAGATGACGTTCAAAACGAATAAAACGTCTTTTGTTCATAAAAAGATTTGTGATCATTTCCATATCTATAATAATTATTTGTTCAGTGCTAAGTTTTGTTAGTACAACAGGCAACAGAAGGTCACAGTTTTAAACAAGAGAGAAAAAGGCAAATATAAGAAAAAAATATAAGCAAATAACATTCATTTGGCCATTAAATATCTAAAATTAATTTGTTGGAAAAAAAATTTTAAAATCGAAATCAAGAACTTAAAATTGAGAATGGAATCAAATAGTTGCTTGAATGAATCGTTACATCCCCACTGTACAGAAATGCAAGTCAGAGACGCAACCGACCCCAGCAGCCATGTTTACGAGGGAAATCTTTATTCAATCCGTTTAGACTTCCAGTCCAACCGGTACCATTTCCATGAGTCTGGAAAAATTTTCAAATGATGTGAATTTGCCTGCATCACATGTTTGAATGGATTAAATCACATTGATGTGTGTAGAACTGTCAGGCTTTCCAGAAACAGAAGTAGAAGCAGAAACTGTGATTTCTGTGAAAAACTGGGATTTCCGATAAAATCAACAGATTTTATACAGTACAATAAAAAAAATCTAAAAAAATCTGAGAATTGAATTCATGCAAGGCTGGAATAATTCACAAACAAGTCACAAACACAACGTTCTGTACTCCATACTTCATCAGAAAACCTTTTAGTTTATATCTGAGAACAGTACTATGTAGTTATCACTTCATAGGTGGAGCAGGTTTAGTCTTTTAAATCCTCGGGGACCGAAGTCGACTCGGGCCTGAGCTTCGCCGTCCTCGCCTTCATTCTCTCACGTAAACAAACACCACTGCATTTGTGTATTTTCCACCCGTTCCGCTTCTCAAATCTTAATATTTTTAGCATCTTTTCAAATTTGCATCGCCTACCGATGTAAACCCCATGTTTTTTTTTGTTTTGTTTTGTACACATCTATATGAAGCATTTTTATTCCACCCGAGCTTTTAATCCGAACACATTGCTGGTGTTTACCCCACCAGGAGGAAGCACAGCTATCATTTTTAGTTTGACCTCTTTAGTCTCCATGTAGCCCAAATCATTCAGCCGTCTTTCATCCTGTGCCCGGGCCGCAGCTGCAGCAGCATCCTTGTCCTGCTCTGAGCTGGAGGGTGACTCCGAGCACAAGATGCACGGGTGGAACGCTGGTTCCTTCCTGCAGGCCAGACTCAGCGAGGCTGCAGGACGAGGACGCATGTCGCAGCTGCAGCCTGAGCTGCACCTGGAGTCTGTATCTGAGAAAGGAAACAACACTTCCATGTGTTCGTGTATGAGAGGCAACATTCATGTCATGGAGCAACTTTTATCAAATATTAATGTTTTCTCGAAAGTCTGGGTGCTTTTCACCGATATACAAATAAATCAGCTATAAATCAAAGGTATGCAGACGAGTAATGGCTGGACTATGATGAGAAGCGACACATTTTTTTCAGATTACCACCTAATTTGCAATGCAAAGTCAGACCATAAATCTGTGACTACTTTTACTACCAGGAAACAAACACAGCTCAGAAAACGATCTTTTCCAGAGAACTCCTGCAGTAGAGTAGAGATGTAACGGGGGAGGTTTTTCATGTCCAAGACTTGTGTTTTGGGGTTTTGGGCTTTGTTATTTTTTCGGGTGGCATAGCTCCTTGTACATGTGTGTGTGTGTTGACAAGCTGTATGAAAAGAGGTTATTGGCTTTCAGGGGAGAAGCATCAGACTAAAAATACCCTGGTTGGATGGAGATGGAGGCCTGTAGCTGGGGGAAGGGATCAGAGGAGGGAGAAGTGGTTGATTGGCTGTCCTCGTGTCCTCCAACAGGTTGCTGCTGAAAGCGACTCTCCCACATAGAGGCCAGATGACGCAGAGGTATGTCCCCTCTGTGTTTAACACAACGCCACATCAAAGAGGCTCATTAAAGAATTAATTAGAGCAAACCACACACTGGAACTCCGAATTAGACCGAGGCTGGCTCCTTTGAGATGCCTTCATCCTTTAAGAGGACAAGGTGTGGAGGGACGCTGGCGTGGCGGGACGCTTCAAACAAAGAGGCTGCTGTGTCCTCTAGTAATGTCTCCTAGCTCTCTCTGCCCACATATTACATATGGAGAGGCGTTTATCTCTCACAGGATCCCACACAAACACTTTGATGAGGAAACTTTAAACTGTAGTCAGGATTTTTCCTTCAAGTTCATCCCTGTTCGCTTGCATTAGTTTACAAAGAGTGAAGAAGTAAAGGATGCAATATTTTCCTACGTGTTTTCCTTTCGGACGAGGTCGTGCACTATTCATCATTCAGATGTACCTTAAATCTCTGGACTGACACAAGGTTTTGCATAAACGACAATGCCTGCCCTGGCCAGACATTCAGACAGTTTAATGTTAAGGAAATGATTTAATTATCAAATACATGGGGAGCATGCAGAGCCAAAGACAACACGTGGTTCAGAGTGGAAGTCCTCTGCTGCCAGGACTGTATGATGTAACTGTGTCCTCACCAGAGAGCAAAGCTCCCGACAGAAGCTTCATACAGAAATCACTGGTCCATGGTTAGTTTTACCACCAGATACAGTCCTTCTGATGTTAGACACAGAGTGAAAACAGTGCAGCTCATCTCTGAGAAAACTTGCTCCCAGTCAGGTTTGTTGAAGGTTCTTGAAGCTCAATGATATAAGTTTGGCCCAAAATTACTGCCCCATCAGGAAGAGCCGCCAGCACAAGTCTGAGGAAACAGCAGGCGAGCTGAACATTCAGTCAGTAAGAGTTGAAAAGTGGATTTACCACAGATTCATAGATAGAGCTTATAATGGAGTTGTATCTAGCTACTTAATCTTGTTACATCCTCCACGAGAAACAAGAAATTTGTTCTTGTTCTTGGGGCCGCAAGAACAAGGAAAAGTTGTTTTTCGTCAGGGCATCCCATACTTCATGAGAAACAGCATCCGAGATGGGGCGGGGTTACTGCAGGGGGCCCCTCTGTGCGTGCAATGAGCCTGTTAACCCGATTATTCTTTATTTTACGTGAAACTTGGTCGGTGACAGTGCAAATCTGTGCAGGCAGCAATATCCGTGTATTAATTTACCGTGTGTTGGAAACATTTTGGTACTTTCTCATCACCTCGATAAGCTGAACATTAATTAATTAATTAATTAATTAATTAAAGTTTTTCCTTCATCCTGCATCAGTAGAAATGTGGAAGTCACTACATTCCCCTTCATGCTTTCACACCTTTTTCTAAACCCACCTCACATGTCCAACCAATCACGTAACACCTCTTGGAGCCCCACAAGAAAAAAAGCTCGGCCTGTTCGATGCATCAAGAAGTGTCCGCAATCACGTCCGGCAAGAACAAGACCAAAGTTCTCGCTTCTGGAGGGGTCTTTCCTGCACAATGCACGCTGCTGTCGTGCAGATGGAGGCCATGCCAGGGCAGCATATGTACCGATGTAGAAGACGGGGATCTGATGTTTCAAGTTTTTCTGTAATGCTGTAAAATATCAATTCAACAGAATTTTTCACACTTTAAGATACAGAAACCAGATCAGAGGACCGATCCCTTGTAAAGATTTGTTAATAATGTATAATATTCACCCGAATGTACACGCTCACACCTTCTTTTCAGTGTGAACCGACTCCGCAATCAGCTGGGATTTGTGAGTATCACGTGTCACCAGGAAATTACAGCACTCAGAGCGACCACAGCTGCGTGGCTCGAAAGCTTTCCTCACAGCATGAAACACACTTACAGTACCTCTGAAAAGCTCACGCCTGGTTGGATGGCTTGTGCATCTGTACGGGGAGACTGCACCATGATAACTGAGGCATTGCAGTGGAAATCTTTGCAGTGCGACTAAACCTTCACAAGCTGATATTAAATATTTACAAGTGTATTTTTCCTGAAATCAATACGATTCCTGGATCAAATGTCAGGTAGGTTATTAATCCTATTTAAAACAAAAGGAGGGTTTTTTCAGCTGGAACGCGCTTTGTATTATTTCAAATACAGTACAGATAAGTGCTGCATTGTGTGATACACTCTCGGCCTTTAGGGAGCTCTACAACTGAGAGATGTGAGCTCTCCCACTCACACCTCTGCCATGTGTTACTCAACACACAGCAGCAATCTCTCCAACATGATACGATGCTCACAGCTACTGTACTGCACGCAAATAACTCTTTAGTGAGAAGTCGAGAAGAGGAACCTTGAATAAATTTCCAGATAAGGCACAATTGAACATAAGTATGACTAAGCATTCATTTCTCTGTAGATGTATGCAAGGAGATGATCATCAGGCAAAGTCGTCCTAGCTAATAACTCTGCATCTGGAGCTGGGTTTGGTTAAAGAGGGGCAGCTTTAAGAAAAGAAGAAATCAGTCCACTTGTTCATTAATGACCACTTGAGTTTGTTTGTAAAGGATTTGGTAAAAATCTAATAATCAGACCCATGGCCTTGTTTCATATTTACCAAGTCTTATTCTAAGGTTCACATGTTGTATTCATGTATTTTATACTCAGCTGTACTCAACCAGATTACAAGGAATGTCACTTCTTCCTCAAACCAAATTCCTTTACTTATAAAAACTACCTGCGTCATCATCATGAGATATGGCCATGCAGGTTCTCTAGGAGGAGCAGAAGCAGAAATGCTGCAACTACTGCTGTTTGGCCATAAGAGACCACACGTGAATCTTAATAATTCTGCATTCTTCATGCATTTTATATGAATGTTTGAAGGCAATATGAGGCAAAAGGTGAAAGGTCTGGCCTTTTCCTAATTAGACCAAATGAAATTGCCTAATTTAACTGTGTGTGATGGCTATGCATCCAGAAGAAGATGTAGCAGAGTTGGGGGGTTTGTTATTTGTTACCATTTCTCTCTCTTTTAAACCTTTGTAGGGTTATATGACTAAAACTGTACCACTTGTTATCATGCCATTTCCATGTAGTTGTCTTGTAAACACTGTTTTCATTTGCAAGTTAAATATTTCCTTCAAAGCTTGCACATGGAAATCAGTTTTATGCACTTGCCTACAGTTTTAAGATATGTATAGAACAGATTCACATGCTGTATAAACTGTATTAATCTGGCTAAATAAAATAAAAACTTTTCCTGTGTTTTTTTTCTTTAGTTAGTCCATTTTAATCATGACATTTCAGAGCTTTACCGTGTCTTCTGTGAGAAACTAGGCAATTCGCAATATCCAACATCACAAAAGCAATCACAGTATTGTGTATATATTTTCAAACAGATCGCAGGTGTTTTATTGAGGGCTGTACTTGGAAGGGCTTCTAAATATGGGCAAATTCCTCCACTATGTAGCATGAACAGGTGCAGAAGAGGCATTTAAAACAGAACACATGGTCCTGAACTAGGAGGAAAAGGGCAGTTTGGAGTTCGGACCTCGTCTGAACTGTCTGTAGTTAAATCTCTGCTGTTCTGATCTGATTCACTTGATCAGAGTTGCAGAGAGGATCCCATATCCCGTATCAGATCGGTACATTTCTAGTTTGCATATTGGATTGTGAGGTTTAGAGCTCAAAAGTATATTCATCTATTTGATTTTATCCAAGCAGACGTTTTTTTAAATTTGTGCTATGTGCCACCTTCATTCATCCTTCAACAGTAAAACATACTGTATACAGTATGAATACCTCCACATCTAACTGAAGTATTTCTCATTTTCATCGTGCTGCATACTGGATGTTTTTCTCAATGTTATCCAAGGTTGTGCCGTAAAGTGGACTGAAATACAATTCAACAAGTATTGTACCACTTGTTATCATGTAATATAAATAACACAGTTAACATAATTGTTTCTGTATACATATTAAACAACCGTATATTTTAAGCGTCGTACAAGAGTGGCACATAATAATGTTGACAAAATGTCAGCTTATCATCCACAAGAAGCTTCAACCAAATCAACCGAGGCTGTGTGAAGCCCTACTGTCAGAAAATTGTTTTCAAAAAGGACTTTTTTAGGCGTTGGTTCGTCCCCTATTTCCTAAGAAAAAGAAGTTTAAAGGTTTTACTTCCAAGGAGCCCAAACAGAGAATTGTTTCATTCTAAGTTTCACTAAAGGCAATGATCAGCGAACAATAACATTTAAGCTGTTCTTCAGAAAAAATCCAAACACAGGCTGTTACAGGAATGCCATCCCCACATCGTTTCATTATTAGACATTGGTCTTATCTTGCAGAGCTACTCAGCTGAAACGGCTGCTTGCATGACGTGTCATTCTAATCATTAAAACAATGAGCACTGTTTAATCAGTGCGGTGACCTGCCCATTCACTCTGCAGATAAATTTCGATTAAAATACAGAAATGGTTAAACAACATGATTCCTAACACCTAATCTAAAGCATTACTCTGTCAAAGATCAATGCACTACCTTGCAATATGTGAGTCGTTTTCTATAGGTCTCCCCTTTGACAGCACTGTTTTTTTGATCCCTTCAGTTTAAGGATTCATAAGGATCAAACCAAAGAGCCAATGAGGCCTTAACATTGATACAGTCATCAAGCATCGAGCTAATAGCCTTTTAATGAATGATCCTTTCAACGCTCTCAACAAACACATCCTACCTGTCAGACAAATGGAGCATTCAATAAGCTTGTTGCCGACCCAAAGTAATAATGTTGGATCATTTCAGCTGAGTGCATAAGCCTTTAATTCTTTCCACAGCGATCTCGCCAACACAAGGGAATCGATGAATCACCAAATGTGTTCCAGGAAAGCCCTGCTTCTCTGCGAGTCTGTATGTATAAAAAGATGTGCCGAAGCCTGACAGGGAAATACTGTGCACCATCACAGAGAGAGGAAGGGTCTATTTGTGGGGGGGTGTACGCTTCAGAAGCCACACAGACCACAGTGCTAATTACAAGTCACAAATCCGGCAAAGATAAAAACCATGTATGCTGCGGAGCCCTGCTGTGTCTGCAGCTTGGTGCTCTCCAAAGCTTCTTCACATTCAGCTGCCTTTCATTAGACCACTGAGCGCGCAGACGGAGGAAACCATCAACAAGCTCAATACGATGTTGGAGGATTCGTTCCTGCTGTCTTAGTCGTGGGCGGTGTGCTTTATGTCTTATTATGGACCTGATGTAAAAATAGATTCAAACTTCTGTTAGTCATGCAGATAAGAGGCTTGTTTACGTCAAATTGTCACCATGACCGACTGGTTTTAGTTCTGAAACAAAGGCCGTGTGTGAGTCTAAGACGAAGCAGAAAACTATTCTGGGGAAACTCGTGGGCCCTATCGAGCTGTTTAATATTTCCATTTTCCCCCTTCCAGTAATCTTGTGTTAAAGATGGCCTCAGCCCTAAGACATCAACCAATCAAACAGCACCTAAACTTAACACAGATTTGACGTCATCAGTCAGTTATTAGATGGAAAATATTTCTTAATGTTTGAGTGATCAGTGTGAAGCTGATTTGAAATTAAACTGTGGAGCTGGGTTATAATCTTACCTAAGAGGAGGATATACAGCAAGAGAAGTAGTGGACCTGAAACAGAACCTTGAGGAACACCATAGAACAGGTTTGTAGTCTCATACATCTTCTGATTTCTATGAAAACTGAGTTTTCTGCTGAAAAGGTCATAAAACTGTTAAAAGCACATCAATTGAGAGGGAAAGGAGGGAAACGGATCACATTATCCATCATTTAAGATTCAATTCCAGTTTCATTAAAAAATTCAGTTATTCTTTTAATAGACTTCTTATTTCAAATTGCAATTCAGTGTCATGTATCTTCACATTTAATGCATTTAAATCCACACGAACACACACTTATGCTAATGAGATCCAACTCAAATAACATGATATGAAATAAAATAAAACTTAATAAAATTAAATAAACAAAACAATTAAACAGGGAGTAGCGTTTTCTCTGAAATAAATAAAATTATTGGCATATTAAGTGGCATAATATTGTCTAATCACATGGAAAGCAGGATAATCAGATCAAGCCCACATACAGTACTCGCAGATTACTTGGGATATTCAGTTTTTTGTATGATGGCAGAATGTGCCTCAAACACAATAAAAGGTCAACTTGATTTTATGTTCTCTAAACTTTCTAATGCACATGTGCAACTTTCTCTTTAAATATTCATTGGAGCACACACTGCTCTCTAAAAATAGCCGGGAAAAAAAAAAAATGTCTGAATACTGACTGAATCACTAAATGTTCTGCTTCCATGAAAACCTGGATCTAAACAGTTGTCTTCATCATACTGTTCACATTTTCACATCAGACCAAAACAACCCATTCAGACATTTCCCCCGAAACTTGAATATCCCAAACTATTTATGAGTACTTTATGAGTAACTTCAATGATATTCCACATTTTATTATTGATTCCAGTTGTTTCTTTGTCAAATTCCAGTATTCTGTCCATTTTTCCTGCACCATGTGAATCATATGGTCCTGTATTACCATGGCTATTAGATAACCTGAATCTAGGTCCCTGCAAGTCCATTTCATCACCTTATAGCCTGGAATCCATTGTTTTCTATTTGTTTGGATCAAATGAAAATGACAAGAGACAACACCTGTCTAATATTTCACTACTGCACATGGGATTTAGCACTGCGTATGCAACTCTGGTCGCAGGGACAAGAGGTCAAACACACTTGGGTGTTAATCAGCTGCACTTGTGTTGTGATCAGGCATCTACTACCATCTATCCTTTCATTTTTAGGTCATCTTCTGTCACAACTCCAGGGTAACGGCTCATTAGCCGTGAACCCATGAAGCCGTGCCAAAGCCGTTTCTGAATGAGTGAAAACTACACTGGAAAAGAAATAATAGATGAACTTTTACAAGTACCAGACACTTTCCTGGAAAAATCAAACAATGTTCCACATGACATCAGTAATTGAAAGATGTAATAAAATGCTGCGCAGGCCTGGTTAGTGTTTCTGCGAGAGGAATAACTTCAGTAAAACAATAACCTCAACCAAAAAAAGGATGGATTTTGCATGATTGGATGTTTCTAAGCACATGTGAGGAAGATTTCTTATTGTTTGGAGCAGAAAAGGCTTTCCATCTGTCCGACGCAGCACAGCGAAGGTTAATCCTCATGTTTACTTTTCTCCTGTCAGAGAGATTCTCCCGATTCATCAGGGAACCCAACAAAAAGGTGTGTCAGCAATTTATTAATGCTGCTCAGTCTGATAGAGGAAAAAAGAAAAAAGTTTTCATTAGTCCTCATACACAAAGCCCTGCAGAATATTTCACAGATTTCTGATGAATCTGTATCGGCTAAGAAACACCAACATTGGTTGAGCCTTGTTTATTGGTCCTCATGGGAAGGCAGGACCCAAAGCAGCAAATCCCCGACAGACTCACAAGCTACCAACACGAGAGACGCCTTTCACTAGGTTTGTCTCTGGTAAGACAGGAATTTCTGCTCTGAATTATAAAAAATTTAGGGAGGGGCATGTTCAGTCATTTATTAAGTCGACGTGCGAATGAGTAGTTTCCTCGGCAAAAGTGGATTTTTTCTCCGTAAAAATAGCCTTTAGGTGCAAGTCAGTCATTCGGGGGGAGTTTGATTGAGGCTGCTCCAGTTTTCTGGTGACTTTCGTCATCCCTCAGCCAGAATCTGCTCCTAATCCCTCACCAGAAACAGATGCTGCTTTTTCATTTTTCCACGTTGGATTTTTTGATCTGTTGGACAGTTTCTGTGTTACTGTCGACCTCTTCGCCAACGTTGAACGTCTGGGTGAAACCTGATCCCCGCTACTGAAGGTGAGGTCACACAGAAAGGTTTTCTTGTTAATCAGACTCAGGCATGGAGGAAATCCTAGGGCTGCACAGGGCCCCAGGCCAGGTTTCAGAACAGTGCCAACTATGTGTACGATCTGTAGCCTCCGTTTGTGGATCGACAGGTGAATAAACACACACATTTAGCTACAACCAAATCTCTGGTCTTTTTGCTCCTCAAGTGCAACGTTTATGGGACGGCTTGGTAAGCCACACCTCATCATGTCAGGAGATAGGTAGTTAACTTTTTCCTGCATAATGGATTTTGACTTGTTGTGAGTGAAATACTGTCATGCTTCCATTTATTTTGTTGCTGTTATTAACATCTGCTCCGGGTTGTTGCTTCAGCTAAGGCACAATATACACAATTGTGCAATACACAATATCTAAAATTTAGATTTTCAAAGCTGAAGTGACCGTTTGGCCAGCTCCTTCTTCAACAACCATTAAGTAAAGAAGAAATTTTGGCGTAAAAGTGAGGTTTTCTTGCTTTGGAATCCCTGTTGAATCTTTGCCCTTTCGGTAATTTGAGGTTTCACAGTAAAGATAGATCGGGCCAATATTAGCTTTTTTTCTTTTTTTTAACTTTTAGGCATCGGCCGGTGTGTGTTTGCTAATATCTTACTCTTGGCATGATTTACAGACAGGCGTCGGCAGGCAGCTCTGTGTTTGGTGATGCTGCCGTCCACGTGCAGCGCATGCCCCCTCCTCCCAGCAGATTAGTGGGAAGCCTGCAGCATCAGATTCACGCAGCCCATCTGCCTCACTGATTGCAACAGGTTGATCCCGCTTTCATTTTTTTCTAACTAATCATTTACAAACAAAAACCTGTCCATGTTGTTCAAATGTCGAACCTAAACATTAAAAGATAAAGCTGTTCCATGCTACGCCACAATGCTGGATCTGAACTTTGTCTGGAATTAAATAAATGTTTCCTTTTTTTCAATTGAAACATTTTATAATATTGTTAACTTTTACATCTTTTACAAGCGACAAAGGTTCTTATTATCTTTAACCATGTCATAGTCGAAAAGAACAAAAGCAGGAGGTGGAGTTTGTTTACGTCTGGTAGACCTAAGTAGATCATTTCCGTCCCCCTGTGCAATCATAACCCTTTCCCACCCCCAGATCTAAAGTGGAATTAAGAAAATGTATTTTCCATGTATACCTTAAATCGGACTTGTTATATCCATGTAAACCTGAAGGAGAATATTTTAATTCCAACTTGTTTAATTCAGAAAAATTCATTCAGAATGCAAAAACATCATGTAACTGTAGCCTTTGTGTCATTTTCATTATGTAAATTAATGGAACAACAGTGTACCTGCCCTAAATATGAACTTCAGAAAACGGCAGCTCACTACGGCTGGTGTGCAAAAGAAAAACTGTTATCGGTATCGGCCCTAAAAACCATATTGGTAGACCCATATCCCACAGCATGACTTTTATAAAGATATCTATCTGCCTAATTAACGCTGTGCAACACCACAACCCTAAGCGAGTACCAGAAGTACAAAGCATGAACGTTGCAATCTACACAGCTTGTCCATCTACAAAATGTCTTCACTGGTTAAACAGCTGGTGATGTTCGGTGCTCCGACGGCCTGAAGACATCCTGAGGGAAACCAATAACCTGCTTCTGCTCACGCTCTCAGGAAAAAAGACGATCTGCAAAAAGGACACACTTAGAAACCTCTACATAATTTAGGAATGGAAGAAAGAGAGTCGGAGAAATAGGCTGCGGCAGATTAAACATAAAAAAGCCTGCTCCACTTTTCTCAGGCTTTGAAAAGTCACTCAGATAATTTCCATCTCCCAGGGCGTCTGCACAAAACATTTGATGAGGACATAGAGGGTTTTTCCTTTAGTTTTAAACAGTCTAACATAATTCTGCCATTGATCCTGGACTCTGGGAGTCAGGCAGCATTAGCGGCATCGATTTAGTCCAGCGAAACAAAAGAGAGAACTGTGGTGTTGATGTTTGAGGGCTACCAAAAATAGACAAAAGCCAGAGCAGCGGCAAAGCACAAAAAGCTTTTTAGTCTGTTCACACAATATTGTTGGAATGATCAAGCATTTCCTGTAAGAGCGGTAATTCCCCCGTTTATAAGAACTGCATATCAGAGAACAGACGTTTATTGAATGCTGAGTCTGAGCATGCAGATGAGGCTAAATCTCAGGATTTGGAAGTGCTTTTCTAAATGAAGAAAAACTCTTTTGATGGCCTCTTTATTAGCTGCTTCTTAACACAAATACCTGACCAGCCAATCACATGGCAGCATCTAGTCATGCAGACATGGTTGCTGAAGTTCATCAACCTGAGCATCAGGATGAGGAGGAGAGGAGGTTTAAGTGACTTTGAACGTGAAATGGTTGTTTGTCTGAGTGTTTGCTGGGATTTTCACACACAACCATGTTCACCTAAAATAGTGGGTGGCCTGGTTTAACCAGCACAGCCTACCCGAGTCCTGCTGCTGACCATGTCCATCCCTTTCTGAGCACAGTGGAGCATCTTCTGATGCTGCTTCCAGCAGGATGAT
>JBBBVT010000017.1:4009551-4020095 GCA_037177035.1 Craterocephalus eyresii | reverse complement strand
CCCCCCCCCCCCCCCCCCCCCCCCCCCCCCCCCCCCCCCCCCCCCCCCCCCCCCCCCCCTTCCCCCCCCCCCCCCCAAAACCATGAGGAATAAAATAGGATGTCTTAGACAAAGATGTGTTTGTGGTTGAGCTCTAAAAATAGGCACCAGAGGAGTGGCAGAAGTTGTGGGGAAAAGAGGAAGGGTCTGCATTGTTCGGGCTGTCCGCAGTGAAAACTTCACCGTCGGTGGTGGAAGGCCAAGTGATAACCCTCTGCAGAGGCCAGGAGCGATAAGGCAGCAAGAGGAACCGCAAACAGAACGCACCACACTTGCACTTGCATGAGCTGGAAAACTGGCAAAAGCCCTGCTGTCCTTGTGGATCCCAGGGGGAAGTCATCAGGGAGTGGTCATGTTCCAAACATCAGCACCGAGCTTTTTAACCCAGCTTCCTCGTCTGAAATATTTTGTTTTTATTCGAAAAGTAGTTTTAGCTTCAAGCTTTCTAGCTTTATATAAAAAAACGACTATTCATTCTAATGTTTATTTCTCTAAGCGCTGTTTAAATAAATGGATTGTCACAGGCCTTTTACCCCAGAAAAACGTTCCAGAGAAACGCAGATATGAATAACAGAACAGTGATGACGGATTTCCACTTAGTTTCAGGGCCCTGGTGTTGTTCATTATGTCACAGCTTTTTAAATAGACTAGCTGAAGCACAACTGTGCTTCGCTATGACAATATAAGTCAAAAGTGGACTTTTAAAGTCACACTGACTGCGGTTACATGATGGTTCTTAATTCTGAATCAATTATTCCAAATTAAATCATTCAAAAGTTCCCCAGATCATTACAAAATAAATATAGTGTACTTTTATGAACATTTTTATTAGTGCTGCTGTCAAAATTAATGGACTGATGCAAATGGTTTCATCTGTGGCACTGATGCATTGATATATTTCACACATTAATGTGTAACAATTAAAAATTGCAATTTTGCTAGTGGTGAACATAATATCCCAAAAACACTCTTCTTTACTAATGAATACTGCTGATATTTTCAAGCGTTACATTTAGAATATTTATCATTGGGTCCCCAGAAACAAAGCTATTTTAACTATTTTATCTCCTTATTTAAGAAGATTCTGGAACTTTTAGCCATTTTACAGGATGGCTGCAGGATGAACCATTTGATTGATCACACTCCACTCAGTGAGGGGCGAACAACAACGCGTGTCATCGTGGTGACAATGCCCCAAAAAGGATGGAAAACCACTGGCTTAGACCAGCACAGATCTCAGACAAGATCTCAAGCTGACAAAAACTGGCTCAAAGAAACACTGGAGATATATCATCGTGTTCAGGTGTTTTAAGAGTTTCACTTTCATCGTTTAGACGTTCCTCTGAGGTACACTTATATTTCTTAGTGCAAATACAATGAGAATATTGTCGTTGTTAGTAAAGTTTTTCTGTTTCAGATTACAGAGTTAATTTAATTGGTCCATTATTTCTCCAGCAGTGATGCTGAGAGTGGGAGGACAAATGATGCCGTAATTAATGCAGGCTCCATTGCAGGCGCTATTATGCATTAGTTTGCTTGTCTTAAATGGGAACCAGAGGATGTCAAACAGTCAGATACTGGAAGAGTTTTCCATGATGAGTTTGCAAGTTGTTGAGAGAGAACTGACTTAGTTTAGAGTGATGGAACAAACTTTTGAGCAACACGATACTCGGATGCACGAATAGGCTTTTTGGCGTTTGCACATGACCCGATGACACCTGATATTTATAGAAGCACAGCGTAGAGCAACCTAAGTGCTCCGAGAAGCAGTAGGAGTCCAGAGCAGGAAATCCTAAAAGGGCAAGAGGCTGCAGGAAGAGTATAGACATGAAAATAGTCTGCATGAGATTCCTGCTTAATGATCTGGCCAGATGAGCTGTACATTTTGTGCTGTAGCCTCAGGGGAAAGAGCAAAAAAAAAACAATGGCCTTAACTGGGACATCCTCACCTAGTGACTGTACCGGGACCACAGACAATAAGCATGCTTTATCAAAAAGCTTAAGGTTAAACAAACAACCGTCCTGCTTGGAATACGTGATTGTGGAGCAGATGGAGGGATTTACTACTCTGTATGGGATGTAAGGCAGCGTTGGGGAGGGACATGTGAAGCCAAGATAGGGTGTTATTTCACAGAAGCAGCCAAGAATCAATATAGAAATAAAACACAGTACATGAAAGCCTATAGGTGGAAGATAAAGAATAAGGACTTTTTTAATGTGGTTAAACTTTACAGCTCTGTTTAAGCTACTGAATGATGTTGCAGCACATTTCCTGTTTAATGACGTCCCAACGTATATAAGAGTCTCCTCTTCTGTATTTTCTGGCTTTGCATTCCCAGCATGATGGGAATTAAGATTCATGATGGGAAACATCAAATAAGTGGGTATAAGTTAAGAGGGCTTTTCTTTCCCAATGTCATAGATTTACAGGGCTGCATTCGTGTAAATGTTTCATGATCATTAAGCTATTTCCATGCCCTTTGATCACAGCAACATACTGTCTTGAGCATTGTGGTTGAAACTGTTCTCTTTTTTTTTTGTCAACGGCCTCAGACGTTTAGCCACTCTCTACCTGTTCCCACAGTATTTATGCAAGAAGGAAATGTGCAATCCATTTTAGTTCATAGATATTTAATGAGAAATGTGAGTCAAGATGTAAGTGAAGGCATCTACTGCTGGTGAATGTGAAAGGGACATGCTGAGCACTGGGGTCAACGGGAGTTTAAGAGTGAAACCAGGCTTCATGATAAGAAGCAGAAACATGCTTTGATTTAAGGGGTCGAGGAAATAATATGTAGAGATGCAGATTCTCAAATGATTCGTGAATGTCAGAAACTGACTTTGCTTTTGTGAAATGGGTATTTCTGTTTATTAAAAGCTAAACTTAATGTAAATGTAAAGATGGAAAACAAAGGGGAAACACTGGATAGTTTTGGCATGCACAAGATGGCTGAGTGAGAAATCTGTGGCATCAGTGGAAATGTTCCACTTTGTGCTTTTCCATGTTGACCACACTAGCCACCTATTCTGACCAATCACAACACTTCCAACCAGAAGGAAGTCAGTCTGATGTGTTGAGAACATGTCCACGACATAAAAGTGACCTCATTTTGGTCTTGTGGCATTGAGAAAAAGTTCTCGCTTCTCCCAGAGTGTGTAAGATCCTTTAAAAGGAGCTAAACCCGATTGTGAACTTTTTTAAACCGTAAGCGAGGAGAACAGTTTAGTTTGAACCGTAAGCCCCGCCCCTTACTCTCTCCACCCACGCTTTCATATTATTCAGGGTTTCCTCTATATTCAGTTAGGAGCGGCACCCCGCCATTCATAAAATCCAGCCGCTGCTGCTTCATTTTTTTTAAATTGACGTGAATAAAGTTGGGGTTTTTTTATTATTTGGCCTATTTTATTTGTTTTTCAACGATCTGATATCCCTCAATAATCATGGGGCCCCCATGGGAAAGGCAGGTGTAAGCTGGTGCATGCATATGATGAACTACTTTACTTCATGCCCTCCATCTGCACTTAAAACACCGCTGTCTTAGCAACGTGACGTAGGGTGCAACTCACCTATTAGGGGAGGACCAGGTATGTTCAGAGCACCAAATTTTAGCTTAAATGTCAATGTGTACCCTTTATACACTTAAATTAGTGTCCAAAAGGGCGCAAGTTGGGGATAGGCTATTTTCCGATACTGACATTTACCGATAATGCCCAACCGAAAAAGATTTTTTTTCTCGCTGTTGCCGCCTCGAGAACAAAAACAAATTTCTTGCTTCTCAGGGAGAATGTAGAGGCCTAACTGTGAAGTCCCCATGCGAGTATGAGGCCAGTTATGTTTGATACATACATATTCATCAACATACATAAAAATGAAATGAATCCTATAACAGCACTTATGAGCCTTTAAACATCCATCCTTTGGAGAAAATTGGGCATGACAGTTCTCATACTTGGGGGTCTTGTGCTGGTAATGATCGACCAAAGTAACCAACCACTCCTACTTCCTTAAAGCATTTCTTACTAAATCAGCAGAATTTTGGAAGGCAATGTGATTACAGAGGCCAAAACACTGATGTGGTCAGATAGTGAGACGTAAACTGTCTTAATGTAATTTCAGTGGGCCGTAGTATTGCTCAAGAAGTTTAATTTAAAAGGGCCAACATTTGAAATTTATTGCATAGATAGTAATGCTGATAAGTAAACTATTTAATTTTATACCTAAAAGGGAGTTTTATGACAAACAGGTAATTGAAGAGATAGATGAGCAAACAGGAGATCTATGTTCAATGATAGATGTGTGTGTATGTGTGTGTGTCCACAAGTAAGAACACTTACAATCTTTTTTTCTAAAAACATGAAAGACAAGGTGTAAAATAAATTCTGATTGGGCATGTAATGGCAATCCTGGTTTCTATCACATCAGAAACAAAAGATAATCAATTACAAACAGCAGCTCTGAATTGAAAGAGTCGTGTGTTTGGCCTTAACTCTTTCATCTTGATGATTCATACCTTAAAGCAGAAATCACTTTCAAGCTTTGCAAGATGTTTGAGCTTATCCAAGTCTCAGCAAAAAATATATTTTCCAGTCCAGCTTCACCCAGCAAACCCCACAGCATCACGGATTTGGCACAACCAGCTGCCACTTGTTTACTGCTTGACATTGTATTACCATCACAGATTATAATGCAGCACATTCAAATGTCATTACCGCAAAACAGTGACCCTAGAAGTCATTAAAAACAGCGCAAGACGCGGTCCATAATCTTGGATCTTACATTAATCAAATGTAAGAAGCAGGCCGAGCCAAGAGATCAATTTGCTTTCATCACAGCGCAATGAAGTTTCTAAACACAGATTTAATTGAGCACGCTGCTGTTAAACTCAGAGTCATTCCTGGAATAAATATAACTGGAGCACATCTAGGCTTTTATAAGAAAAACTGGTCCGTGGAAATCAAAAGTGGAAAAACTACCCTATTTACCCGATCTGTGACGTCCGGAGCAAACATGTAATTTCATGCATCTTTTGTTGACTCTGCAGCATAACGGAGAGCACGGACCAACTTTGCGCCCTGCTTCTGCCACGGCACGAGCAGGCTGCTTAAGTAAGTTGTCTGCAGTGTGCAGTGATGAAGGAGGTATGAGCGCTTCTGTAATCACTCAGTTTGTGTGTCTCCCCCCCGCCAACCCGCCCAGATAAAACCCAGCAGGACAGAGCCGGCGTGAGTGTGTGACTACAACAAACAGTGAGGAAAACGTCTACGCGAGTCAAGTGGATGTGGGTCGTAGATAAAAACAAAAGTTGGGAGAAGGTCTGCTGTTGCTACGCAAAGCTCTTTACAACACATACTTTGGGTTTACGAGATTAAAGTGAGCCAAATTCCTTTAATAAACAAAGCCGGCATAAGCTTGCATGCTAAACATAAAAAGTACACAATCATTGTCCAACAGCTGCATGGCATGTTGCTAAAACATTTGTGTTTTTTTTAAAGAACTCTTTCAACCTGATTCCAAAACTATCTTTAGTATCTTTTACATTATGTGAGCATTTTAAAGCATGATTGTGGAATATGGAACTTTTATGGCACTTTTTATTGTGGCAAATAAGACTGTGTTAAAGCAGTTCGTGCGTTCATCTATTACTGAATCAAAATCATGTTGTTGCTGAACTCAAATGATCAAACATTGAACTGTTGTTCACTGAATAGAGATATTGTACTGTAATCATGGTTTATCAAGTGGAACTCTGAATAATTTTATTCTAACCTGGCACCTGAACAATCTTAGAAATAACTTCCCTGTCTCACTGCCAGTTGAAGCTAGCCATGTCACGCTGAAACAATTGGCCATAATTATTTGCAAATCGGGCCTTTCCAAGGGTAAGAAAGTCCCAAGAAGCTAATACCAACTAGGTACTAGTACTAATGCTAGCTAAAGTTAGCATCAGCTCCACAGCTACTAGCCCCAAGCAAAGCCTGCTGGTCCATGTTGACCATGGTTCAGTAGCATGTAACATCTGTACTCTAGGATTGGAAATCACTGGTTTGATCACGATATGATATTATATCTATACAGTGATAAAGCCGATGTCTGCCGATATTTCAAATTCAGTCACAATATGATTTCGATTTGAGTGATATGAAACGATATAATGCAATGTGATGAGTGATTGATCACAATTATTTCCAATTATCACAAAAAGTAACTAGATCATCATTTAACCTCTTTATTCCTGAGCTCTGGCATTAAAATTCAGTTTAAAAGAAAATATTTTCAAAATAAAAGTGCGTTTGATAACTGGTTACTCTATCGATTTTTGGCCGATGTTAGGTTTTTGGATCGATATCATTGACTCAATGACCATATGATCAATGTATCGATGTAGATCAATGTATTGCCCCACCCCTACTGTACGCTATATTTGTTAATGGACAACTTTATGATTCACTACGCGGTGAATGAAAAGTTTTAGTAATAATATCGAACGGCACCACAAAACAGCAGTTTCTCTACTTTGGATTTCCACCAAAGTAATTCGGGTTTCTCCATTCGGGCCAGTAAATTATAGGCTCCAGTATTACAAAACTAGTCCTACCAGTGAATACTAGCCAGACCAGCAAAAATGTTGTGAGAGCCAGGTTTAGAAAAAAAAAGTAATCAAAAAGGAATTAGCTTAGCATTTAATTAGCTTAAGGATCTGGGTTCAATTGATGCGTCAGTGAGTCCAGTTTGTTTAAGATGGAGCAGCAGCAAAACACGACAACACAGGACTTCAGACAGTTTCGAAATTGTGCGGATAGGCCAAGTAAAGCCAGAAATATACAGAGATGCAGGATTGATGAACAACCTTATAATTGGTATTACGGAATTATGGTGATTCCAAACTTTGAGGACTTATTTTCCACTAATGACTTAACTGCGGTGGTCAAAAAGAAAAACACACAGGACAGAAATAAGTAAAAAAAAAATAAAAAATTAAATGTCCAGATGAAAGACGCTTTATTCAGCTGAGTCTAAAAGTTCAGATCTCAGAAAAAAAGAGTCCCAAACTGTTTTAGCATAAATTTATTTATTTTGAAACTTTCACACTTTGTGTAGTTGTCAGAGGTTAATACTTTGATTGAAACGGTGTGGTCAAATCACACATCTTCTAAACTATTTCTGGCTCTTAATATTGAAGTTTTTCCACTGTAAACCTGCACGAGGGGGATTCATGGGACTGAACCCCCAACTGCTGATCAGCGAATCTCATGAATGAGTCCTTGGCCTCATCAGTGCGCTGGGTGGGGGGTGGGGGGGGGGGCTTTTCCACTCTCTGGCTTTCCCAACAAGGATAATTATGGCTCTTGGAGTCAGCCCAAACTTCCCTGCTCTGTGTTGACACTCCCACCCTTATCCCAGTTCCTTATCTGGGTCCAGTGCAGCCTGGCTGTTCATTGTCCCGTTCCTCTCAAACACATTATCAAATCTTCCTGAACAGGGTCAGTGAACTCTAAGGGGGGGCTGGTTGTGTCGCAGCACTGTAAAATCCCCGTCTTGTGTCATATATTACGGACGTTTCATGTGCATTTTTGCGTCTGGATTGCCTTGTGAGCGTGGCATTGCTCCTGGGGGAGCCCCAATATAAACCCTACTGTCTGGCTCAGGGAGCAAATGTTTATTTTAAGGTCAAACTGGCCAGTTGGGAACAAGTCCTTCCCCACATCAGCAACACCATCAAATGTATGCCTTGGACCTGGACGGACTCTTAATGGAGGCAAGGTGACCTGATTAACAAGGAGATAAAGCCAAGATAAACAAGGCACAGATAGAAAGAACCTGAGGGTGCGAGCATGCAGTCGCCTGCCTTCACTAACCCACCACCATGCGCAAGATGTGAACCTCCTCCTTTAACAGACAAGCTGAGGAGCTTCTTTCTCAAGTTGAAATATACCCTGAGGTTGCTCCAACTAAAAGAGCTCCGAGACTTCCTAATTTGGAGAAGGATTAGTGATGAATCACATCTCCATCCACGGCGTGACCTTAGTTCTGTCCCATTTTTGGCTATACAAGCAAGCAAATCATCAGGCTGGAAAACAGTAAACTGCAAGCAACCTGCGTCAGAGCGCATCATAGTCCGCATCATCATGCACAACCAATCAGTGACGGCAAATTAGACAGCCTCAATGCCGTTATTGGTTTTAACAGCATTGCATCACTGAGAAAATAGATTATAATGAAAGACAACCATATCAATCTGGTTGGATCAGAAAAAACATCCATCATTACAAAGGGTTTAAAGGGTCATGTCAACAGAAGAGCGTCCAAAGTCAGCTGCTTGCAAACTTCTTTTGTGAAGCAAAAAAAATAAAAATAAGGCCTAAAACTTTCAGTTTCAACACAACTAGCGAGCTCTGTTAGCTTCCCACAGGATCGGCCCTGGAGCCAGAATTCCCAAAACCACAAGCCTGAGCAATTCAGCTTTGGAATCTACTTCTGCTTCCTTGTCCCGAGTCTGGCAAACACTCCATCACAGGAGTGACAGAGTTTGTCCTGGAGACCCGGAGTAGAGTTTGACACAGACAAGGAAGCTCGCCTTTTATAACGGAAGCTTCAACTCTTCCAACACCGGGCTAACTCCTTACAGAGTACACCACAGATGCAGGAACATCTTCCACTTCCAAACTGCTTTCCATGCAAGCTAGTGTAATCACAACAACACACAGCAGCCAAGTAGCACACATCACTCTGACGTCGTTCATACCCACAGCTCTGATGCCTTTATTTACCATCAACGGCTTCTTAAGCATTTATTGCTCCAAGAGTTAAATATGAAAACATAATGAGCAGCTCTTAAATTTCAAATCATTTCCCTGTAAATTTAGTGTTTATAATGTTGTCAAACGTCAAAAGTGAAACACCTTGTTTAAGAATAGAGAGCCACCCAGTATGAGCTTGGTCTGATGAATCCTAAAAGCCGTCGGAGGAGGACACGACGAGTCAGTAAAAGTTTTAAATGCCTAGATGCGTTGTGTCCGGACACTTCGAATCAGAGGATTGAACGATTCTCCCAGAGTGCACCGGGGCGTGAAGGGAGGAGGTGGTAGCAGCAGATGAGACATAACGGTTCAGGTTGCGGAAGAAGGCTCTTCTCAGTAAGTTTAAAGCATTTTATCCAAACATGTTTTAACAAGAAACCCCTCTAGCATAATTGTGGGGGTTGTAATCCTCTCTGCCAATCACAAACTCTGCTAACGACTCTCCAGAAGAAACAAGAAACGTTGGCAATTTAAATGCTTTTTCATTTAACAAACAGTAAGCACGAGCGAGATACACAACCACAACATCTGGTCCCTGGTCCCACACTGGCACCCGCTCTTCACCCACTGGCCAGTTTGCATCATCGTGGAGGAGAGTTCGGTCCCAAACGGTTTAGATATAGGACTGCAACTGGTTACAGAATCGCATCCCAACATCGCTTCCACTGACGACAAGCCTGGTTTATACAATGAGGGAGATGCCTGCAGCCACACAGTGGGTGCAACACGCTTGCTCAACTCAGCTCATCCCACAACGGACTCTCCAGCAACACCAGGCTGACTGCCAACAAACATATGTTAAGACGTTAGCATATAGTTACTTCCTAGATAATCCACTAAAACTAACTTGTGACGAAAATCTAAAAGTACCAAAAGTTTAACACAAGTAGAGATGACAGCAGAAATAATTTAATTTAATAACTCCTTCTAAAGGGCAATGTTCATGTGTCATTACATTTATCGTCAAAGTGCTTTAACTCACCTTCATTTAAAGATAAAATTAAATGACTTTCCAATAGTTAAAAAGTTAATTTAATCGATAAATGATGTGGTGTTGTGAGTTACATGATTTTCTAATAACCTGAAACATACAACGGCGCTTTTAACCCATTAAGACATTTACAAGGATTTGTCAAAGTTCGGTTTCCGTTCTTTGCTCGTGGCACTTTTCAGTTTTTCCCCAACATTTCCCCCCTCCACTCTTGAAATCCTAATTCGGTGTTATGACAAGAGAGAAGGGCTGAGCAGGGAGCAAACCGAAATAGCATCATCTGATCTTTCTTTCATAAACTTTTCCACTCCTGCAGCAACACACTGCAGCGGGCTCTGGCAGAGGAAGAAACACAAACGTCAAGCTGTCGCATGAACCATTTAGTCACGGTCTCCGACAGTGGAGGGTCTCTGTATTAATAACAAAAGCATAAAGAACCGAGGAATAAATAAAAGCTACACGTGGACTATAAATGCATCTTAAGAATGAAATTCTATGATCACAAGTTTGAAGGACACAGCTGGAGCTAAATAAACCCAACCCACCATAAGGCAGAGATGTTCACAAATCATTTTTTGCAAGTCCAACTCAAGTCTGAAGTCTTTGGGGGGTAAGACTTGATCAAGTCTCAAGTCTTGGGTCACGAGTCCAAGTCAAGTCTCAAGTCTCGATAAAATAATTTCCCATGTCTTTTCTTTTTTAATGAACCTTCTTA
>JBBBVT010000017.1:3982285-3995429 GCA_037177035.1 Craterocephalus eyresii | reverse complement strand
CCAACGTCTCAATCAGCATGAGGGTGAGTAAATAAATGAAGGCACATCATTCTGAGGGCGGAGTATCCCTTTAAGCCCTGTTCCGTGCACACAGAGATTCCTCCTGATTCTCTGAGTCTTCAGAGACATTACAGACTACGTAATTTTACATTAAAACATTTTTGTGAAAAATAAATCAATATTTCCAGTTTTACCGCTGCCCATTTTTAGACCTGAGAGACTCTACCTCTCTGAAATGCTCCTCTTATACCCAGTTATGTCACTGGCATGTGTCCAGTTAACACTGTTAGCTGTCAAATGCTCTTTCAGTTGTTTCTGATGTGTGACAGTTACTTTGAAGCCTTTTGTTGCCCGTGTTATCATAGCTAGAAATGTGTTACCGCCACCAAATTCAAAAAGAGTCATTTTTTTATAAAATGGTAAAACTTCTCAGTTTCAACATCTGATAGGTTGTTTATGTAGAATGTCCTAAAGTTAGAAAATCTGAATGATTGTAAAAAAGAGCAATACCCTATGTGTTAATGTATCTCGCTTTAACATGACCAGGCTCATTTTTTAATTCACCATGTCCCGTAACATATTCAATGCATATTTGCCTCCTACTTTTGTGGTTCCTTTCACAAGCCAAATATGGACACACACTCTTTGATATATAATAAATTGCTATTCAGGTTTTCTCAGGAGGAGCTTGGCAAATGTCAAATTAATAGACTGGAAACCAAAATCAGTGGACTTGTGGTGATTTTGCCAGGAATACTCAGAGAAGCAGCCAAGCTCTCGTGTAATGGATTATTAATGAGAATTACTTATTGGTTCTTTCCTGGCATAACAAAACCTGTTTGTTGACAGCATCGCTCTTACGTTAGCTCATTTGTTTGAGAAGCTAATTCAAAACACAAGAAACCCGATCTGAAACCTGCAATTTCAAAAAGCTCCACATCCTTGTAGGGTACAGTCATGCAAACCTGTTTGAGTACAGTTGCGATAATATTCCAGATATACTGTGAATATCCTCATTGTAATCTGCCTCTATTTAGATCCTGAACTGGCAGAGCTGGGTTTGACATCATTCTCAGATATCTGTATTATTTACAAGCATGCTTTTCACGCAGCATGATGTGGTCTCCCCTGGTGGGTTTGAATGAGCCCAGATCCATAAATAGCCCACCCCAGTCAAAGGTAGTTTGTGGTCAGCAGCTCAGGGAAAGTCATGACTTGATGAAGGATAGGCAACATCTTCTAAAAGTGCAGATAAAGGAATAAAATGAGAATGAGCACTAACTTTATTTAGTAAATTCAATAAATGTTAAAGCTTCTGTTATACTACTGTATTGGATTTTGTGTAAATTGAACTCTATTTCACCACATTTCCAGCTAGTGGTGTAAAGATGGCACAGGGGGAATTGAGACAATCCTCAGATAATGCGTCAGGTGTGTGTATGAGAGTGTGTGAGAGTGTTTTGGAAGTGGAGGGCAGAGCCATGGATAACAGAGTCTTTGAAGAGAGCTGAGAGATTAATGCCAAAACCCTGTGCTGACAGCTGTGGTTGGCACAGGAAAAGAGTGTGTATTTATGCGTGTGCTTTTCTGTTTTGTGGGTGTGCATGTTTATTTAAATGGTGTCTTGCCATGTTGTTTATGCGAGGACATGATATGCCATAGAAAATCTGTAATCAGTCACTCAGATACAGAGGAGGATAATGATAACTTTCAAAGGGTAGGAATCAATGCCAGCACTGCTGCGTACACACACAGAGCTTTAATTAAAATGAGATCAGGCCGGCTTTGAAAATAACACAAATTTGATCATATTTCTTTTGCTTAATGTAGACCCAATACTACTGTAGTGGATTAAGTAGAATTAGGGCTGTGTTAAGTGTCAGAACTGTAATGGAAAATTGTCTGTTACTCAAAAAGCTCAAATTGTAAGTGAATTCAGATGATCAAGACTCAGAAAATCTGCTCAGGAAAAATGACAAAATAAATAACAATTTTAAAAAAAGATATATTAGCCATCTTGACAGGTAAAAGACACTGATATTTATTAGAAAAAAAGAGCAAAAAGAAGGAAATTTAAGTTAGTTCACTGCCCACCTACAGATGGAGCTCAGCAATTATATTATGTTTAACAAATTGAGCTACATGAATGATGAACTTGTGAATAAATTAGCAAGAGCTTAAAGGGGTTTGCATTGGTCAGTCATTATGGTCAGTATCATCCACATTTTTATTTAGAGTTCAATAATGCTTGTAAAAGTCCCTCAGTAGCTACAGTAAAAAAAAACTATAACTGAAAATCAGTTGTATAATGATCATTTTTAATTGCAAATTTATAGATAATCAATCTATACCGTATTTTGTAGGTATTGGTACTTTTCAATTTTTTCCCCCCTTTTGGCAGCCTGTTTGAGTTTGATTCATGTTGTCTAAAAGGGGCATCAAAAAGGCAGTAAAAAGAGAATTCCCTCAACAACTCGCTTTTGAGCAGCAAGGTTAGCAATAGCATTAATATAGCAAAGTATGTGCAAACCTCATGTTTCTATTCAAGTATACTGGCAAAGAATGACAGCTGAGTAAATGCAGCTTTAAACCAGTTTACATCCATTGGAAACAAAAATATTCTTGCTTTTAATTACATGTATGTGTGATTGTCATGGCTGATTTGCATATTTTGTGTTTGTTTAAGGCATTTTTCTCAATATCCTGAGGAATTAAAACTAGGCATTCACAAGCTGCAATATATAGTAAACCAAAAGGGGCAATACTGAGGCAGATTTGACCAGATATTAGGCTGAAAAATGACACTAGTAAAAATTATTTAAAGTTTAGAACACAAGACGTGTGTTTAGTTTCAGGTGCTTTACATCCCATCTATCATACTACTGCTTTACTTTTCTTTATGCTATAATCTCAAAATGAGCTAAATGCTAACTTCCTCTATTGTCGCCACATTGTTGTTGTGTTTGCAAGTTTTTTCAGGCAGACTTCTCTCTTGTGCCCCATAGTGGAATCCTCCAGGAACAAGTGTAGTACACATGATGTGAACCATAATGTTGGAAACATAGCCAGTTGCCCATGGGAATGTGAGGTTAAAAGGCAAGTATATTCTAAGCCTTACAGTAAAAGTGTACCTTGTACAATAAGACAAACATCAGAACTGTTGACTATGTGACAATATTTGACGAGTGGGAATAAGGATGTGTTGGTTTGGATGGATTCATTTTAGTCGTGACAACCAACTAAATCAATTGTCTACTGTCTAATCTTTACACAGACATGAGTACGTGATATGGACTCTTCAGCACTCTGAAAACTCCACAATCAGGATGTGCTTCTTGTAAGGGTGTGGGCTTTCCCTTTCTGACTTCTTAACTGATTGAGGCAAAGTCAAAGGACATCTCAATCCAAGTGAAACAGGCTATAATGAGACCATAAAAGCGAAATGCATCCATTAGCAAGACAGTCGGACATTAAGAGGAGATGAATCATGAGTTTGGTGCAAAAGTTAATGCACTGGTGAGCTGTACACCATGAAAAGGCTTGGATGTCCATGGAAGCTCGTAGAGAATAATCACAGGAGCCAATCCATAGTATTGAGAAGCCCCTTTAAAACCTCCTACCAAATGATGCCCTCTCTATTAAAGACTAAAGAGATGTATATCATTCTTACAAAACTATGTCTAACTTCAATTTCAAGTTGTCTTTCTGCAGTCATGCTAAGGCCTGCATGCCACCAACGTTTTAGTATTTCTGATCAAAAATCCTTGAGGTAATAGTGAGTAGAAATAGGCCTGAAAAAACAGAACAAAAATGCATGGAGCTCTGTGTGCATACAGATAACAACAAAGGTAATGTGTTCCATGAGGGTCAGTAAATACTACACCGTTAGCTTTCGGAAAGATATCCCACGGGGAGGGGATGCGAGGAGGGAGTAATAAAATTTGTGTGTGTTTGTGTGTGTGCAGCCACTGCTGATAAAGAAGTTCTACTCGCTGGCTGAAAGCCCCGCCTCTCTCCGCTCTGGGTAATGGAAAAAATATGTTGGAATTCCAGACTGCAAGCAAGTATGTGCACTTTGACCCCGATCTCTCTCCCACTTAAATTCACTTATCTAAAAATAGGCAAACCTGGAAATAATCAGGCTCTCACGTGTCTGTAAGGGAGCTGGGATCCGGCCACGTAATGATGGCCTAAGACTTTCTCAACATGAAGTTTTATCTCCAGCTGCACTTGGGAATCACTCATGTAAACCTGATGTATGCCTCCCAAGAGAATCTGCTTTATTAGCATGGGAATCTAACATGAAAAGGCTGTTTCATCAGTGGAGGGAGGGTCCGTGTGCACATTAACACTGGAGGCACGGAGTGGAGGACTGTGGACGACATATTTCCATGTCTTTTGAATAAAATGTTTGCTAAAAAATTTGAACAAAGCTATAATCGGTTTTCTTTAGTTGGTAATATGAACATGTTGGATGTTAGTACTGCTTCATGAAGAGAGTACAGTGCACACGAACATGAAACCTGCAGTATCAACCTTGAACAAACTGAAAACGATCTGGAAGCAAACACGTGACGAATGGTAGCTTATTTATACATTTGGCAGATGTGGAGCAGCATTCATGTGAGGTTGTATCACTGATAAATGTAAATCTTTTAGGTAAGTTTTTTATCCTGATCAAAGATTTAAACCAAAACAAAGAAGCTGGGTGAGAGTATGAAGTCTAACCTGCAGTAGGCAGCAGTCAGAGCAGTCATAGTTTGGAGATACAGAAAAGGGCTATTCAAAAAATTATCTACAACTTAGGGGTAACATGTCAGACCTTCTTTGTCCTTCAGAACTGCCTCCATTCTTGATGCCATATAGGTTTAAAAAGGTGATGGAAACTTTCTTCAGAGGTTTTGCTCCATATTGACATGATAGCATCACACAGTTGATGGGTAGGCCTGCTGGCCACAGAGGATCTTTGATTCAAGTCCTTGTATGATGTGTTGTGGTCTACTGTTGTTAACACATGATTGGCTTACAGGACAATACATTTATTCTCCCTTAGGGTGGGGTGGGTGATTGTCGTCCAGCCTAGTGGGGGGTCCTCTTACACCTCTAGTTCCTTGGTACTGCCTGGGGCAGGAAGAAGGGGGAGTTGGTCTTGGCTGGTTGTGTCGCTGGAAGACTGCATGTATCCATGTTGCTACATCTCAGAGGGGGAGCTGATTCGTCTTTGGTGCTACATGGGTGATATAGTGAATCATCTTGGCCAATCAATCAGCACTTTTAAACTTGAACCAGTTATAATAAATTTACATAAAGCTGCATCATCAGCAGATGTTGGTACAAGATGATGGAAACCTTCCTCAGAGGTTTTGCTCCATATCAACATGACAGCATCACAGTTTCTGCATCCATGGTGAGAATCTCCCGTTCCACCACATCCCAAAGCTGGAATATTGGACTGAGATGTGGTGGCTGTGGAGACAGTTGGAGTCCAGTGGACTCAGTGTTGTCTACTGGAGGCCTAAATTGTGCTGATTTGGGCCCCTAAAGGGAAGAGCTTGACACAATGCAATCTGTTGATTATGGAAAAAATCTTCCCTTCCTGTGCGGTACGGAACAAAGAACAATGTAACAACAGCACCATGTTGAAGTGTATCATGATTTTTTTAGTTTAAAGTAACATGTAAAGAACTCAAACTTCTGGATGTCCGCCATTCTTGTCCTTTGTTTCTGTGTCATGTTCATCTTTGTTATACTTCAAGAAAAGATGTCATGCTATCTATGGCTATCTGGCTAATATCCTGAATACTAGGTAAGGATACAACTACCTGGAAATGCATTAGAGATAAGGGTTTACAAAAACCAAAAACCACAAAATATCTCTTACACCATCACATCATTACCACCAGCTTGAACTGAACAGATTGGAACCATGTTTCATGTTTCCACTAAACACTGAGCCTAGCATCTGCATGTGGAGCTAAAATGGAGACTCATCAGACCAAACCTTTTTCTATCTTCTATTGTCCAGTTCTGGTGAGTGTCTGTGAACTCTGGGCTGCTCTTGTTTGTGGTGTTATTGTTATTGGTGCTCTGCTATGGGTCACGGAATTCCTAAAGGAGAAAATGGAGTTAAAGCAAGTGTTTGTTAGTTTTTAGGTTTTGGATGATCTTGAACCTACATGCACTGGAAAACATCTATCAAATTGATATGTTTTGAATATCTTACGCTTCATATTTCCATGAAATACCTGACATACTATGCGTAATTTCAAAGTACTGGTGTGTGTCCTCAGCCTTGCCCCCAAGCATGTCACATGCTGTAAAATCAAAGCCTGAAACTAATATGAATGATGTGACCTTGTGCTGGGGTTGTGTGTGACGTGCGTTTCTGTAACATAATGTTATTAAGCTATTATTTTAATAAGTTATTCCAATGATTTGTGCTAGCGTAGTTTCACAATATCTACTGAACTCAAACTCAAAAGACAGAAGACCGAATTTAAACTTTCTCTGACAGCGATATGGGATTTGAAACTCCCAGAGAAACACCTCAGGATTTTATGCTGCTGAACTGCAAGCAACTCCATTATTCACTGACCAGCTTTGTCCTCATGCCCTTTGGTCCACGTTAGATATTGCAGAGCGGATTTGTTAAAGGTTTTAGCATAAAATCTCTTCTAAAAGAAAAACAAAAAGGACTGGACCAATAGATTGGACAATTTGATGAAGACGTGAAGAAAATAAAGATAGATGAGAACAGGTTTTAGCTAAAAATTAAAGATATGTGAGAAAAATAGATTGAGTACATAAGTCAGGAAATGTTTGATTGAGTATTTCTCCCTTATAGAGTAGTACAACCAAACTCTGGTAGATTTTCTCTCTTTGGAGCCCCTAATGGTGGCTAATTCAGTGCCGATCTTCTTTTCTGAGCTCCCTGCAATCAGTAAAGGCCTCTACATAGAACTTTGTTCTTGCTCTCGATGGTCTGAGAACAAAATTATCCTTGATATGTTCTTTAAGTGATAATAGGCTGCACACAGGTTTTTGACTCTGTTGGTGGTTTCTAACTTTGCGGTCTGAAGTGCAGACTTTTAATCGTTCTTCTTTGGCTCCAAAAACTAAGATTTCAGCTTTGTCTTTATTTAACTGAAAAAGGTTCTGACACATCCAGTATTTAATCAGATCAATGCACCTGATCAGTGATTGGATCAGACTATAGTTTCCTGGTACGATGGTTATGTAGATGTATGTATCATCATCATAGCTATAGAAACATATTTGTAATCAGTTGAACGAGTGGGAGCATGTAGGAGCCCCAGGATGCAGATTTACAGTTACCTATAGACACAATATAGTCATTGTCTTCTAGACAGGACTCAAACCACTTAATGGCATTGCTAGAAAGTTGTACCCAGTTTTTCAGCCGGTCTTGTAAGATGCTATGGTCGACTGTGTCAAATGCAGCACTGAGAACCAGTAGTACCAGGACTGAAAAGTTTCCACATCTGTGTTCAAGTGGATGTCACTAAAAGCCTTAACTAAAGCAGTCTCCGTGCTTTGATGTGGCCAAAAGCCAGATTGGTTGACATCAAAACAGTTATTTAGTGTCAGGAAGTTGTGCAGTTGTTGGACAACAGCCTTTCCTATAATCTTACTAAGAAAGGGGAGGTTTGATATCAGCCTGTAGCTCATGAGGGAAGACTCTAAGTTCTTCTTTTGAAGGAGTGCCTTGATGACGGCTTTTTTAGGGTCTGAGGGAAGATACCTGAAAGCAGAGACATGTTTACAGTCAGTAAAACATTTGAGGCCATGCATCCTGAAAAAGTCTACAAAAACCTTGTTGGCAGGGTATCAAGTCAGGAAGTGGAGGTTTTCTGATGGCAAATGATCTCATCCAGAAAGAGCCACTTAATGTTATTTACCATTTGGTTATTTATATTGAATAACTGTTCAGTGTACCACTAGAGGGCGTGTGAGTACCCGAGGTACCACCACTGGTGCTTGTAGTTAGAGAACAATGGTGTTATCCAATTACTGTTTCAAATTTGGACTATTTCACTATTATTACTCAATTATAAATTATTATCAAAATTTGTTAATTTCTTGTTCTTGTTTTTGTTCAAAAGAAATTAAAATGGTAAAGAACCACTTTTCCATAATTTTTTTGTTAGAACAAACATTAAAAGGTTTAAATAAAACATACGATGACTTCCGTTTCTATTTTTTAAATCATATCACATTGATTTTTCGTGATAATGACTTTGAATTTGTTGTTTTCTTATGGATCCTTCCCAAAATTAATGGCAAAGATCTGAAAAGCTTAAATTACTTAGTCATGTTTGAATGAATCAGGCACTTATTTTTAGTTATAGAAAAAACCCAGAGAAAACGGGAAAGAAATAGATTTCTTGAGATAGTGAGAAAAATGATGTCAGTGCTGGCTTTACTCAGCTGTATTCAGACTCAACGTCTTGTGTTTCTTCTTTTTGGTTCTTCTTTTTACTTGGTTGACTGCAGTGTGTTTCATTTGGAGAAAATTTTTGAAATTACTTTTCAAGTTTTTAAGTAGCTAAGAGGTATTTAATTTACTCCTTGTAATAATAATGCCTGTCAATGAGGTTGTTTACACTGCGTAATGATGCATTACATCAGCTGAAATATCTTTAATCAGCTTCATTCACCCTGTAGCCCCCTCAAGTTCAATCAAAGTGAATTGGCTTAGATTTCGAAGTCTTCATCAGTCTTAAAGGAAAAGGTCATATTGTCAGCACCAGGTTAAACAAACCCTGGAAAATATGATGGAGTCACAGCACCTGGAGGATGTTCAAAATATGAAATAATGTTATAAAACATCACTGTTGTAACTTTATTGCACCTTGTCTGGTTTTTATGACAGCTGTAGATCTTTGAGGAGAACTTTAACGGATATTTAAGTTAGTGTGATTTATCCAGAATTAATGACCTTGTTTAGATCATGTCACTTCCAATACTGTGCTCTAATAAAAACAGTTTTTATCATTAAATAGGCGTCACCTTTTTTGTATGACAGTTGATAGATTGGCTTTGTATGGGGCATAATCTAGGACACCTTTATTACAATCTGGACTGCTCGTTGGGCAAGTCTTTGAGCTGATTTTTATTTTGTGGAGAAAAATTTTGAACTATATCTTGTTCGTGGCAATTGCTTCTCATAAATGACCTGAGCATCACTATACCTCTTTTTGAGTTAAATGAGAGAAATGTCTTGTATAAGAGGGTTTTTTTTTTGGCATCCAGGTCCTTTATCTGACATCATGTGAATTGTAGAGATGTGGTCGACAAATTCACGGCTGTTTCTCTTCAGTCTTCTGAAACCTTCTCTTCTGATTCGGTGTCAATCACTCAGTTTATACTCAGCATTTCAGAAGGAAATCTCATTCCTTCAGGTGCTTTCTTGGAGATTGGGCTAACATTGAGTCCAGTTTCTGCTCGTTTGTCTTTCAGGCAATTAGATGTGCGTTTCCAGTTATCAGGGCATTTTTGTTAGAGTTTTATCTCCTGACAGTTTAATATCTTCTGCAGTTGACCATTATGTTTCTGTTTTATAACATTCCCATTTTTCTTTGTACTTGCTTCACGTTTCCAGCACAGACTCGCCAAAACGGGACAACAGAAGATGGAAAATGGTGTAGTCTGGAGAAGCGAGGCATAACAGTCATAACATAGCAGTCAATTTTATCATTTCAGGCAGATTCCTAAAGCTAAATCCATCTCCCTGTAAAAAACTTGGAAAAATGTATGAATGTTTTCATTACTTGTAGACTGAACTACTGCAGTTGTCTTTGTTTTGGTCTTCAACATTTATCCCGTTGTCTGCAGTAAGACTAGAGCACTGTTGTATGTCTTTTAACAGTGCATAGAAATAATGAACACATTACTGCAGATATGGCAGGTTTACATTGGCTTCCTGTCTGTTTCTGCATAGATTCTAAGATTATTTTACTTCCTTTTAAAGTTTTGAATGCTGCAACACCCGGTTATTTATCCAGTCTGCTCCATTTTCATTAACTTCAAATATAAGTGGAATTACCCAGCTGGGTGTTCTTGGTTATAAAAAGTCTGGGTTAAAGCAGAGAGGAAGTCTGGCTTGTTCTACGATAACCAACAGACTGGATCAACCTGCTGCACCATATTCACCCTGAAGAGTCTTTAAAATCCAGTCAAATAACATACTTTTTTTTACCCTGGTGTGTTATACATGTTTAGCTTGAGCATCATCAGGGTTTTATGTTTTTATTGTGATGTGTCTTTGTTTTAACTTTTGGTGTTACTCTTTGAAAATCAATTCACAACAAAGTCATCCCAGGGAGCTTTCCAGATGACTTCAGTTCAAGCCAGTTCATTGAGATTCAGTAAGTGTTCCTAAGCCAAGGAAGGAAAAGGAAACTTGTTTTCATCGTTTTATTTTACCTGTTTGCTTCTTATTTGTTTTGTTAGGTCTTGTCTTTTAACATCCGTTTTCAAAGCACTTTGGTCAAACTGGTTTTAAATGTGCAGTAAAAATAACTTTGACCCTGAAACTAATGAGTCTCCATTTCAGCTCCACATTCAGATGCTAGGCTCAGAATCTGTTGGAAGCATCATGAAAGCATGGATCCATCCTGCCTGGGATCAATGCTTCAGGCTGCTGCTGGTGTGATGGTGGGGGGAGATTTTCTTGTCCCACTTTGGGCCCCTTAGTCCCAGCATGGCCTGGTTTAACCAGTATAGCCTACCTGAGTATTGCTGCTGACCATGTAAAACGTAAAGTAAAATCAACTTTATAGTCCTGCTAGGGAAATTGTCTTGGGACACAATACAGCACTGCTGCTAATGGCAAACAAAATTAGTGTGAATAAAAAATATACAAGAGATAAAAATAGATTAAAATGGGACAAAGAAGAAATCAAAGTGCAGAATTTGGGCGATGTCATATAAATATAAATGCACAATGTTCATGGGATTCAAGGGAGGAGCTACAGAACCAGTATTGTTGGAATGACAATAAGCTGAAGACCTAAGACCATAAGAAGAAGAAGTGAGGGGCAAGAGCCGGGCTGAGCTTGACTGTTTGTTCAGGAGATAAATGGAAGCAGCTATGAAAGAAAGTTTAAGCTGGTTGCTCTCAAAGACACAGTGGAGCGTCTTCTGATGGCGTACACTAAATTTCACTTCTTTCTTCTTTTAAATGACCACATAATATCCTATTTTTTGTTCATCTGGTCTCTTTTGGTGGGAATTTATCACTTCTCTCTTTTATCATTTTCCTTCAGACTAATAAAGTGTTTCATATTTTTCATTTTCTATTCATTCAACTTACTTTAGAAATATGCAGTGTCCTTTTCATTCTGCAGACATCTGTAGAGGCTGGTTTCTCCCAGATAAAACCGCCTGTGACCTTGGCGCTCCACAGATTCCAACAAAGGTTTGTTTCCAACTATCAGAGCAAAAATGAGTTTGCACTTTTATCACTTTGTGAAAAAAGGATGTTTAAAACAGACCAAGAAGAGCACTTTCCCATTATCAGGCATTAATATGTGACACACATTAGTGTGTGTCCAAGCATCTAAGAGGCCGACTGAGACTTTCTCAAATCTTTTTCTTGTTGAACCGAATTTTATGTACATTTAATGGAAAGACTGGACTAATATTAATTAAGAAATTTGCATATAGCCTTAATTCTTCATTTAATTGGCTACATTTATCATAGAACATATTAAATACATACAACATATAAAATGTAATTGTGTTCAGTCAATATCAGAGCATGATAAAACACTGGAAATGAATTCAGGTTCCTGTTCCACAAAAACCCCGCACAAAGTGGACATGCAGGCCCATGAAAAGCTTGGGGGGATTTCACTAAACCCTGTCACATCGTTTCAGTTGGGTCAGTGCACAAAATTAGCCTTTTTCTGCCTGAACTGTGTCCTTACATCTCTGGCATATTTCTCCACCTCCCTCTCTTGGCCAGAGTGGATCCCACTGCGAGGAAACCTATTTTTGATCTCCCACTGGGTATTTTATAATATCGCTCTGTACCAATTTATCCTCCCTTACCAATTAATTTGGAACATGATACTCTACTGGGACACAGGTCAGTTATTTTCTGAAAGAGGCCTGAAAGATGGCCTGAATCAGTTTTAGCTGAGAAGAAACAGACTGGTTGAGCAGTCCCTGCTCCGGCACGTTGCTGACACATGTAACATACATAATCACAACATCGTAGGTTTTATCTAAATGAACATTGAAATAGGAATATAAAGGGCTAGAAATCCATAGAGGAGTTTTAAACTATACTTAGAAAAGTTAAAATAATCACACTCAATTACATGTGAACGTCGTTCCAGCTCGAACATTTCAACATTTAATATTTCTACACCAACACTGGTTCAGATTAAATGTTTTGCACTGATGCTGAGCTCACAGTTAAGGTTGTTTTGCTTGGGATTTTATCACTCTGGTTATTTTTTCATCTCTACAGCAAATAGCTGATTGCAGCAGCAGGTCTATCTTCAGTCCAGTGTGCACAAAAACACCATGTTAGTTATTAAAAACTGTCCTGAGACCCAAACTAGGACTAGAAGCTGAGTAAATATTGGGAAGATGAGTTTGGTAAACAAAACAGTTTAAAAACAGTTTGTAGTTGGGCAATATGCAGCTGTAAAGGCCCATTCCTTAACCTTTTTACCTTAAAACTCTGCTTTCCAGACTCATTTGATGGTACGGCTGCGGTGGATCTACAGGGGCGAGAGTTTAGATATAACAAATGTTTACAGAGTTCCTGTTTCAGGGGATGAAGCCTCAGTGGCACTTATGTGTGATTAATCTCAGCAATGAGGCTGATCAATAAGCCAGCTTACATCCTGACGACCGGTTAAACCAGCTTACATCCTGACCACCAGTTAAACCAGCTTACATCCTGACAAACGACCAGTTAAACCAGCTTACATCCTGACCACCAGTTAAACCAGCTTACATCCTGACAAACGACCAGTTAAACCAGCTTACATCCTGACCACCAGTTAAACCAGCTTACATCCTGACAAACGACCAGTTAAACCAGCTTACATCCTGACCACCAGTTAAACCAGCTTACATCCTGACCACCAGTTAAACCAGCTTACAT
>JBBBVT010000017.1:3915466-3933965 GCA_037177035.1 Craterocephalus eyresii | reverse complement strand
CTAACATCTGACTCAACGAAAACAATCCCATGAATCACTCGGGATTCACGGATGTAGCCAGGAGATTTAAGTTTGTTTTTGCATCCCTGTCTGCTTGCGGCTCATGTGTGGCGTGCTTATTAATTAGTGCACATTTGGGGAGACCATTTTCCTCCCCCCCGGAGAGAAGTAGCTGGCAGAGATCTCTGAGTGAACAGTCTCTTGGTGACGTTGGCTTCTCGTACCTTTATATACGGGCCCCTTAGGCTGCCAAATATCAGCCTTCACTGTGAGTGACACGGCACAAACAGTGCGGCCCGTGACAGGGAACAGCCAGTGCAAGTTAAGCAAAGTACAAGGACACGCAACATGACCAGAGATGATTCACAGCGCTCTTGCCATTTCACTGATGTGTACAGCGTAACTAGATGGTAGAGATTAGCATGAATGATAGATCTAAACCATTGAAAATATCCATATATACAAAAGCTGCGGAAAAACAATGGCAGGAAATGATTTTCCCTGAAAAAGGAAGACGCAGCCGAATTTTAACCTTTTAACAGGGCCTGAAATATGGATCTAATTTAAGATATTTCAAGGACTTCCTTTCTCTCTTTTGGGTGGGTTGTTCACAGGGCAGCTTGGGCTCTTGCATAAAGAAAGGGCAAAGCTGGTCAGATTTTCATTCTGCAAGTCTATAAATAGTCCAAAGCCAGTGGGTGTTAAGGTGGACAACACCAAGAGCAACACAAAGCATATACATGTGACATACAGTAAGAAGACCAGATCCTGCAATGTGAAATTAGGCTTGGATGTCTCTCTCTTCTGAGCAGGATTACAGTTATTATGAAAGACAGGGCCTTTTATGTCAAACAGAATCTCTAGGTGGTTGCCACCTATTAAGGTTTAGCTTAAATAAAAGGATCCCAGTTGTGTTTTTTAATCAAATGTCATGTCGTTGTCTATTGTTTCTATAAATTAGACATGACTGGCTCAAATAGGGCTACATCTCAAATCAGGCCCAGTATTTCAGATTTTTATTTTTAAAAAAATTACCCAAGCAAACCTATGGACATTCACTTACATGCAACAATTTATATAAATGTGTCTTGTAAACTATTAAGAGATCAACTCATGCCTGCTTAGATTTAAAAGGTTTTAGCAGCTCTTTATTCTATTAGGCTAACAATAAGCTATAGATGAACCCAGTTACACTGGCTGTTGGTCAACACAAGTCTTTAACAATCTCTGCAAAGTGGGTTACTGTCATGACAAAGTGTTTCTCTATAGCAATATAACGAATTCCGTCGTCTCATTATGTGATAAAATGCCAGTAGTTTGCCATTAGCCAACATGCTAGCCGTTAGCTACCTTGTCAGCTACAATAACCCATCTATTTTAAAGGCCCAAATTGCTAGCAGATAGCCGAGGAGCTAACTTTAGTTAGCATCATTAGCCGTTAGCACAGTTTGCCAAATTAATTTCACATGGGAATATTAAGAAAATGATGGAAACTGGGCTTACTTTTTGTCGGAATCGAGCAATATCCCCGTGTAGCTCCTTTCTCGGTAGGTCAGCGTCACCACCAGCGTATCGTTAACTATATGATCGATAGTGACAGGTATCCGAGAGCCGGCCCGCAGCTCCTCGGCCACAGCCTCCATGTTTCCCGGGAAGAATTGTCCGGCTCCGCGGTACTCGATCCCGGCCAAGGGAGCCACGGTCGCGTCGGCCAAAGATCCGTCTCCCTTCGCTATCGGAGCAAGAGGCTACACCAGGGCATAAAATGACGCCATCACCCCCACCAAGTCAATTACAACAGCACTGCTACCGCTGACATCACGCTCGCTGTGCTACAGGAGCAAAAAAATCTCCCAAGACAAGGCCTACCCTTCCTCTGTCTCACTCTGCGACGTTTGCCATTCGTGTCCGTGGACTTTATCTCTGCAATGCTTCGGTTTTTTATAACTCTACAACAGAGAAACTTTGTTTTTGTTGAAAACATAAAGGCTACTACCGTTACAAATAAAGTCTGGTCAAATATGACTATCTTCTCAATCAAGTTGTAATTGATACGACTATAAAATGAAATATATTTAGATATATTAATGCTCTCATGAAGAACTGAATGTATTTGTCAAGAGCTTACATAGGAAATGAGCAGATTAATATTTATGTTTCAAATAGGCCTACATTGATGCTTATCTTTATTTTTCCCATTGTTTTTATTGATTTTACATGTTTTTAGGCTTATTTATGTACAAAATTCACATTATCCAGAAATCCTTTTTATATCTCTTTGATCTATGATCCTTAACAGCTGCTTTTCACACAATGAATGCAACATTAAATTATTTTGCATATGAAATTGATGTCATAAAAGGGTTGATGCACACTCCTTTCCCACAAAGCATGACAACAGCCATTCCTAACAGATTTGCCTTATTTATTTAAACCAATTTCCCCACAAAACTCATACAACAGGTGAGTAAACTTAGGAAAAAAGACTTTGCCAGGAGTCTTCAGTGGAGGTATAGAAACATTTTTTACAATGTGTCCTCTGATTTCTTTTCCTTTCCAGCAGTCGTTCCTGTAGCCTCCTCATCTGTCAGTGCGAGAGGGAAAATAATTACATCAGTGATGTGATTTCAGTACTGATGGCTTTAAATCAATAGCCGATAATGAATCATGGGCCTCACCTCTTCCACATCCTCCTGTGTCACTGCCATCTGCTCGGCCTTAGTGCCTCTGGGATTCCTGTGCCTCTCCTGCAACCTCTGGGCGCGGGCACAGATCTGCTGCTGCAGCTCACGGGCGTATCTAAAGAGCCACACAGGCCAAAGGTCAACATTTTTAACTCAAAAGACTTGGTGTTTGGGTGCTGTGCTATGGATATTAGCATAAAAGGCTTTATAGGCAGTCAGCAGATTATACGTGCAGTGGCAGTGTCTGATTGTTTTCTCTTTGGCTCAGATTGATTCGACCAATGCAAACTAAACATGTTGAGCTATGTCATTTTGTTTGCTTGTGTTTTTGTCAAAGGCATTATGTCATGAGAAAAGAACAAAGGAAGCAGCTAATGCTCTGTGATAGGTGTGCAGTCTCTCTTTGTCCACTAGGTGTCTCTAGCTCTACATCATGATCCACATGGCATGAAACCATGCACAACACTCACCATAGTTTTATTAAAAGGTGTGCAATGTACATTTAAAAAAGTACATTGGCAGAGATGCCTCATAAGCATTTACCGTACAGTCTAATAAGCACAATGACAAGACAGAGATAAACAGACAGCAGGCTTGTCTCAGATATTTCTGAACTGTGCTTTTGTCATCAATTTTCCAGTTCACCTGTCCTCTTCATTCTCTGTGCATATGCCGCATGCTGGCCCCCGAAAAGTCCCGCTCCTGTCCTTCAAAGTAGGTTTTGAATCGGTTTCCTGTAACACAAAGAGGAGGAGTGTCTTCCTGAGTGCAGAGAGGATGATACAGATGTTGCAGCATATCCTACAAAGCCGACGCCTGCAGCTTTGGATAAAAGCTGCAACAGTGTGTGTGTTAAGCAGGGAAACTGCAGTCAGTGTGTTAAATTACACAACTTATTTAGGTAGATTTATCCAAGGATCAAATGTGTCCACACCGTCCAGTTGCACATGTACGCTGTGTTTCTTTGGGTGTGTCTTACCACTAACAGCTATATACTACTTCTACTTAATGTTAGCCAGAGTTGTAGTTGGGCTACGACCTGAAAAAGCCACTCACAAGCATCAAACTGATTCATCTGCTGACACACAGTGGATTTATTGTTTCAGTCTCATTGCCAACGAATCAGAGGTGATGCTCTACTGCCCCCTAGTGGTTGGGCAGTTGATTCCCTAACATACCGTACCTCTGGCTTTCTTTGTCTTTCCTGTCTCTTCTGTTTGTGCTCTGATATTTTCTTCTCCTGCGTTCTCTTGCCTGGTGTACGCCTCCACAGAGGCGGCTGTTGACTGCAGGGAGAGACAAAAAAAAAAAAATCATGAGATTGATCCGAATCAGAAAATAGCTCCTGGGTTTTTGTTTCTACACGGTTGTGAGGAGGTCTGGACACATTGATCACTCCTCATTGATATTACACAAATCCATCTCTTATCTTATGCTGATTCATCACTGTGGGTCTTTTTGCCAATGTTTTGTGCTACTAGATAAACAACAACACATAGACACCAAAGTATATACAGAAGAGCGTAATTAAACTGAAGCTGAAGTCAGCTTACGGTCTTGTCTGCTCCGCAATATCGCGTCTCCTCTGGCCTTTCCCGTGCTGAGAGTCAGACAGAGGAAGCTCAGGAATAATGCCGGCTCTTGTTATTATAGTTTTCCTGCAGAATTAAAGACAAAACAAATGTTTTACAGAGTTCTGTGTCCCAGCGGAAACGGCTCAGAGAGATTTTTATCGCCGGGTCCCTCATGTGGTGCACGTCATTAAAAAAGTGTTAAGCCATCCTTTGTCCAGGGTATCAAGCCCTTCACAATGACAAACTAAAGTTATCTGCAACCACAACTATTTTATCTGCTCCCATATCAGATGGATGATGACAATGTTTTAATCCCCAGGGATATTTGCTACCTAGATAGGCTTTGAAAATATCTTTTAAACAAGCTATATCAAGTTAAACAAAGTAAGAATAATCTTGTATAGTAAAGAGTGTCGCTGCATGATCAGTAAAATTGCTCATTCACACACCTGAGTGTGATAAACAGTCAATTTTATTTAGGACGATTGTTTGTTTTTTTATCTGAAAAATCACATAAGTTTAATTAAACTGTAAAACGTGACGCTTTGATAATAGTTAAACATTTTAAAAGGGTTAAATTATTTACAATACCAGCTATGGGTTAACAGTTTTACATTATGCTGCAATAGTTTGATGATTTTTACAGATGTATGTAGCAATATCTCCTAGGAATGGTTTCTTGTGGAATCCGGTGTGCAACAGGGCTGTTGTCTCTCGCCCATCCTCTACCTAGCTATCATCCGTGACACCACACCGGAAAAACCCAGAGAGGTTATGCACTTAGAAGATCTCAACTTTGGTGATGACCTTGCAGTCATCTCCTCCAAGAGAGAAGATCTTCAGGAGAAGACAGATGGCCTGAATAAGTATGCAAAGCAGTCATGTCTCAACATCGGCACTACTCGGCTCAGCAAAGCCTGCCACAGATATGCTAGACTTCAAACCATCTGGAAGTCTAGGCAGTGCAACCTGAAGGCCAAGATCAGACTCTACAACAATGTCTCATCGCAGGAGTACTGGAGGACAATCTGACGCATCTTCTGGTCCTAAAAATGTGTCTAAGAACGGACAGGGACATTAAAACGAAGCTCCCAAGATAGTGAAAGATCAAGGTGAGTGGCTCGAAGATGTCGAGGCTTTATTTCCCAACCAGGAAGAAGAGACAAAGAGAAGAGGAAGAGTTGCAGGAATGTCTCATCACTGCAAAACTAGTGTATGGGTACAAATAAATTAACCTGAATACAGTAGTTTGTCTTTGAATGTCACTTAATCCTTTTTCTTCCTCACATTCTCCACATGGAACCGGTCAGGACTGCAGACAGACCAGTACTGGTACCAGGACCAGTATGGACACAGTCCATTCCTCCACAGAGTAGTGATGTTTTGATTAAATTGTTTAAATTGATCACAGGATTGATTGCAATTATTCACAAGTAGTTTTATATTATGTTTCATAATGATAAGCTGTATTAAAATGCAGTGAATGTATAAAAACGGTGTGTTTCCTCATTTAGATCTTTAATACAAGATGAACGAATGAAGTGGGATTCATTCAATGGTAACACTGGAAAAGATGCGCTCACATCCAACTTCAGCACCAGTCTTAAGATGCATCAGTCAAATGATGTAAAAATAATGCCATCCATGAAATCATAGCTTCATTACTATCCCTAATCTCTCCTAGTCCCAGCTTTCTATAGAACATGTTACAGCTCTAAAATTCAAGAACTGGATGAAGGTACATTAACCCTTTAACGCCTAATGTTTCATATTCATTACAGACAATTTCTGGGACCAGTTGCATCACTTTATAATAAAAAAAACTCAGCTACATAATGTGATACATGTACTCAGGTATCTGCATGACTACCATAATTACAACATATAATATATATTATATATAGCATATAACATGCAAATTATTTCTGTTGCTGTTTTTTTCTACTTTGGTAAAGAACCAAAAGATGTCAGAGTAAAGACAGAGAACAGTTTGTATTTTGCTGTTGCTCATTATTTTTTCCAGCATCGGGTTTTACTTGCTAACATGATCCCTCATGTGTTCATTGGAATCACTGATAACGTCTTCCTGTGTGATGTCCAGAACTTTTAAATGGTGCCATCACTAAGCTTCCTCAGATTCTTGATCATTTCTGGACACTTTTGTCTTTGACTACATCTCTATTCATCCGACTAAAAGCTCTTTTCTAAGAAACTCTATTACAGTCATCTTCATTATAATTTTTTCCCCTGAGAGCCACAGTGACAAGCACGGAGCCAAGAGGAGATACATTTTTACCACAAAACACATAAAGCAAATCAACATAATAAGTATACAATTGCTTTGTCCATTTTTCTAGTAATTTCCTGCCCTCTCTAACATCTTCACATGAAGATGCTCTCTAACACTGCTGCAGTCTTAGTCATCATTTCTCTCAGTCGTTGCAACACTTTGCTTCCCTCCCTTGTTTAATTAAAAAGCATGTTCGGAGGATAGCAGTACTGCCAAGTTGATAACAGTTTCTACTTTTTAGAAACATAAAATGCTTTGAGTGTGAGCCCAGATGCTGCAGGAAACGCTGCATGCCTCTGCTGCACGGTTCTGGATTAAATATAAAGATTACACATATATTTAGAACTGCTTCCTATTTATTAATGTGTCAGAAAGAGGTGGTGCCATCCCGCCATCTTGGATTTGGACAATGTCGCTGTTTTGTTGCCTAAATCTTCATGAAATAATGAGCTGCAACGTGAGCCACAAACCACATAAAGAGTAACACTGTTGTATTACTTCAGTGTTAGCAATTCCAAAAATAACATTGAGCCAGCACAGAGCAAGACCATCACTTTGGAGTCCAGACCTGAATAGTCTGTGGAGGAGAAAAAGATCAAAGTGTTGGCAAGACAGCCTTTGAAGCTCTAAAAGCTGAAAATCACTGCAGTGTAGACGTGTGATGGCACAGCCCCGGTAAATTTATTCTTCAGGTTCAGCGACTCACCTTTGAGACACCACAGCCAGAGCATTTCCACAGGGAGGCTTGTTTATTTATTTAGTGGGTTGTTTACCTGTTGCATCAGCTGATGGAGCTTTTAAAAGTCCGACTAATGCCCAGAATATGTATGATGCAGGGCGGGACGACGCAAGGCGGAGGAAGTTCATTGAAAGTGGGGAATGTAATGCCCCTGCTATGATGTAAAGAGCTGGAAGCGCTAACATCGGGATCATTCTGGGAATGTGTTTCAGCGATCAGCCCAAACAGGCAGACAGGAAAGTAGTGCCCGCTAACAACAGACGGCGTAATCGTGCTTCTCAGAAGCCACATCGGTGCAGACACTACACCGCTGCTAGTGAGATAGCAACCGTATTGTCAGCTCAGCGTTCCCCTGGTGATGCAATCTGGTTTGTTTATGCAAAGTACAGGGAAGAAGAGAGACTCTGTAATCACAAAATATCACATTATTTGTTATTAAGGTATGTGTGTATGTATATTTATGCATATACACATGAACAGATTTTAGGTTGCACACATGTTTCATATAAATAGAAGCATACAGCTGACTGTAATTAGGTGACCGTTTATCAGGAGTAAAAAAGCTGGAGCTTCTTTTTATTCCTGTATGAGAATTTTTTGTCTTACTTTTGGTTTTGTTCTCTTTGCTGATTTTTTTATATATTTATTGTCAGGCCAGCAACCTAGAGCTATGTTTCAGTTCAGCCAGAGTTGTGGGCTACAAAAGCACATCTAATTCCATTTTTCTATGGAAGGCGAGAATGTTTATTCATTCATTCATTTTCTGCACCGCTTTATCGAATATGTATTCATCAGGTTAAAAACACATTTCAGTGAAAAGGTCGAATTCTGAAATGTCCTGATTCTTTCTGTTACTTTTATTCTTACCTATGCTACTGTGTAACAATAACAAAGTTTTATGAATATGAAATACAATAATAAATTGTGCTTCAACTAGCATCTCATCACATGCTAATCAGTTATTAGATATTTATCATTTATGAATACACAATGTCTCTCTACTTTATCACCTGGGTGAAAAGGCACATGGAAGGACGGCACCAAGTGGAGGAGGGTTGATGGAGAAAGTGGTGTGTTTATAATGAGAGATCAGAAATGGAGGGTCATACTTACTATGAGGTCCGAGAAAAAGCAACGGAGCCTGAACTGATCTCGTTAATGAAGCAAAAGCAAGAGAGATGTAGCGGTGGGGAAAGGCAGAAAAACAAAGCAAACAATGGCAATACGTTTTTAAGAAGGAATTTCCTGATAAAGAAGAACAAAACTCACTTGTTGACACACAAGTATGTAAATTTCTCCTCTAGAGGAAAGGGAGCGAATCAATATAGGCAGAATTTGTTGTTCGCTAATGGGTGGACAACATTGCTATCTCCAACTTGACCACTAGATGTCAGTAGTAAAACATTTAAATAAACAGTTGTATGTGGTCAAGAGCTTTTTTTCTTTTTAAAAGAGTATTTTGACTTTTTGGGAAACTTTTTTCATCCTGCTGGAGTGAGTGAGATAAAAAACAAAGTTAGCTTTGTGTGGCATAAAGGCAGGGAATGTGCACCTCTGTCCAGCGGTGACAGCCCATACAGGAACCTCTGAGGCTTTATGCTCAGCATTTGTAACTTGATGCTAAACTGAAAAATACTAATTTTCTTTCTAAAAAAGTTTATGAATGATAATATCTTGCAAAGCAACTACCTGCAGCTGCAGAAGGATTTGTCACTCTACTCACTATTTTGATGCTAAGCTACCTGGAGTTTAATAAGATACTGATCCAGACGATCCTCATCCATCATTTCAAACTCTTTATAACCCTTTTTTACTTTCACAAATCGGAAAATCACCTGACATCCGAACATTTGCACCGACCTTTTGGGGGCACCAGGATGCTGTGATTTGGGCTTTTCATCACCGTGGGCTGTCACGCTCAGCTCAGCCATGTCCAGTTGGATGAACTTGTCTTTGAGCTCCCTGAACTTCACCAACTCATCTTCATCCTCTTCCTCCTCGTCCTGCGCCTCCACATTGGACTCCATCAGCTCTGACAGCTGGAGCTTCTCCACCACTGGCAATGAAACAAGCATGGCAGCATAAGGAACGTTGTGGGGGCCGATGATGCTGGCAACAATCGCTGTGGCTGCTAGAGACACATCATCGCTCTGAATTACAGGGCATGCAGCTTTTATTGTCATTTACTTAGCATCACATTTCTCTCTAAGCACCTACTACATGCTCTTTTAAAAAAGATGTTACACGCTGCCAACAGGGCTTTCACATCTACTGGACTCACACTCTGAGCCAATTAAAGTAAATAAAAGCAGATTTCCCTCTTGTCCTTGTTCACAAGCCTGTATGCGGGGAGATAAATCATGTGATTGAGGGATCCGGCTGTGCTCATTGTGCAGCAGCAGCCTCTCCTGTGGAGGGCCGTCTCGGGCTTCTCACAGTGATTACCTCCAGACAGTGCTCAGCGACAGAGCGCTCCTGTTTAGAGCCCACAGGTTATCGATCATTTTCATCTGGCTAAAAATATTTCGGAGCTGGAAGCTGGAGTAGAGGAAGGAAGGGGGAGGGGGGTTGAGGCGAGTGGCACGAGCCGTCTCCAAGGGAACAGAAGTCACGCCAGTGAAGTGGTACCAGGGCGAGGAGCTATTTTTTGCTACCAGCCGTCCTATCTTTGACAAAAAGAGCAGATGGCTCGGAAGCACATGTGTGCATATCGCTGCTGTGCAGCTCAAAGTTACGGTGCCTTTGGTTCACCTGGAGAGGCCTTCCTCGCGCTAGCTTCCCGCTCCGCCAGAACACCCTGCAGATACCGCAGGATGGACTGGTATCCCTGGTGCACCACGTCTTGTGGGGGGAAACGGATGGGGCAGTCCCTCAGGCACAAACATCTGAGGGTGGTCACGTTTCCTGGAAAACAAAGATGATATTTGTCAGAGCTGAGCAATATATTCAGATTTACAAATATACCAAGACTTTGTCACATGAGATATGGAACGATGGAATATCGTTAGGGCTGTCCTGATCCAATACCAGTATCGGGTATCGGTGCCGACACCAACAAAAAAACACAGATTGGACAGGATCGGCATCATGCGCTAAAATATGCTGATACCGTTGCCGATACCAGGTGATCAAGATTTTCTATCCAGCCCTTTCACCGGACCAGCACGCTTGGTGCACCCCGTACGAGTGTTTACCCTAGTTTTATTTCTACAGGGTTTACTCAGGTTGTTTTTTCTTACAACAGAAATGTGCCGTGTGTTACACAAAGTCTTTACATTAATTTTAAATTAACTCATTAGTTAATAATTAATGAGTCCGTTTTTTCACACCTTCAGTTGTAGACTTTATCAGTTACATCTTAAGGTTTTGAGGTGAGGTTTGAGACAATATTTTGCTCACCACAAAATGTAAGTATCGGTATCGGGTATCAGCCGATACTCAACCCTCTGTATCGGTGTCGGTATTAGAAGTGAAAAAGTGGTATTGAGACAGGCCTAAATATTGTTTATATTGAGTTAGCTCGTTTTTGTTTAAAAGTATCTCTTTTTTAGCATCTTTTGCACAATTGTATCCTTGTTACGGTAATTGAAAGTTACTTTTTATCAATTTAATACACATTACTTTAATTTCAGTCAAATATTTTAATGCATATGTGCTTTTGATCTTTAATAAAAGTGCAATAAGCCCTGAAGGCTGTAAATTTGAACCATCTCCTCAGTTACTTGACCAAAAACATTATATCGAGATTTATATTGTGACTATGGAAAAAATATAATATAATATTAAATTCGGTTCATATTGCCCAGCTCTAATATTTGTAATTAACTTCCCAATGTTCATTTAAGGATAGCATCTAATTAACAGAATTAACAAAAATGCAGCAGAAATAACAGCAAGGATCAAATAAATTTCCCACTTATCTGCATAACTGACTTCTTAGTTTTTACTGCATGTGATGCTACGTAAATATGCTGCTTTTCAGAGCTGATATCATTAAAGCTACTATTAAAGCATGAAACAGGTAACTCACCCAACTCTGGTGGAAGCTCTGAGATTGGATTTGCTTCTAGCGCCAGTGTTCTCAGACACCTACAAGAAAACAGCCAGAGATTATCAGATGACTGACAGGGCTACGCTTTGATCAGGAAGCATCTTTTGTCTCTAGCTGAACACTTTGATTCAAGGAGCTGGAGTCAACCACACATAATAAACACCATTAGATAGCTCTTTACGTATTATAGTTGCATGTGAAGCTGACCTGTGAGAGCCAATTTCTGCAGGAAGAGATGTAATTAGGTTCCTTCTGAGGTCTAGCCACTCCAGCCTGGGTAAACTAAGGAACATTGAATCTGGGATGCTGGTGATTTGGTTTCCTTCCAGACACATATACTGGAGATAAAACAAGTTACAGATAAAACAGGATAATTCATGCAGGATATTACTTGCAGGGACATAAGCTGACCGTAAGTGAGCCGTTTCTCAGAACAGTCTGTGGGACTTGTTGTAGATGGGATCTCCTCAGGCATAAAATCTCTGTGGAGCAGCTTTCAGCGGACTCCTGCGGCTCAGCATCCTCAGGGGCAATGTTGTGTTGGATCTGCGGTTTGACAACGCCGCTCCCAAACACGAAGCGTGGCGGAGCGTCTCCCACTTTCTCCGGAGGAGTCATTGTACGAGGTACGCTGACATTTAGGATTCAAACCTCTGCTCAGGGGAGTTAAAAACTGTTTTTTGTTTTTGTTTTTGTTTTTTTGCGGTTCGCAGAAATGGTCTTTTAGTTGAACCTGGCTATGACCTAAATTCACTTTGTGACTTTTCCTTCTAAAAAACCGCAGCTAACATTAGCAAACACGTCGGATCCAAGAACATATATACTTGTTATTTTAGTAAGCATAACCTGAAACGCACTCACTGTCTGAAAAGAAACTAAAAATAAAAAGTTAAGCTAACTTTTCGCACGGGCTGGCAACTCTAAGGGCGTAACCACGGCAACCAGTCTAAACAAACTACGGCAGCCGTTTACGGACTAAACAAGTTGGCGACAGCTAATTTCCAAACAAACATTTCTCAGTATTAAATGTCGCCTCGCTGCGATTTTCACATAATAACGTTCATTATATTGATTGCATCCAGTCAGGGTCAAATGCGATATTACGCAAGATGCGGCACCTCGAGCAAATAAATGTTGTATGCACATTTTTTTGACAGTTTTAATCCGGTCTTTCCCCCTCAGTGATCCGGCTCCACCCATCCATCTTCTAATGGGGTTGTGAGATAATTCACTGAGGTTTATGTGGGACGGCGGTGGTCCGCGTCTAAGCGGAAAACCATCCATTATGTACTGAAGCATCTCCGCTTCCCCTCGCCTCTCAGTTGGGTTTGTCGTGTGTTCATATGTGTGGCAGTCTGTGAACACAGCTACGTCGACTACAGTCACTGGCCAGCAGCAACTGTCACAGTTTCACTGATGTCAAGTTAGGCGGAACATGAAGAAGTGACTTCAGGTTACTACCTTAAAAATAAAAGCTGTGCTGCTATGCGAGTAAACCAAACTCATTTTAGTTCAGGGCCATACTGCACAGTTTGAGCTCAAAGTGGGTCAGACCAGAAAAATAATAGCATAAAAGGCTATAGCCTTTCTATAGATAAAAAAGGGAAACGTACAAATTTTCCTTTGGTTTAGTGCAAGTACAAGTACATTATCAAGATGCTTTCATTTAATAAGCTATCCCTTTAGAAAACATGATCAATAACCTGATTTTGTTTTGGGAGAAAAATAAGGTACTCTTTTAACAATATTTTGCCTCAATTGATTGTTTACTTGTACATAGGCCTACAACAAAGCACAATGGATCTATATGATTAAAGTTATCTGGAACTGAAAAATTCCGTATTTCACATTGGGATTAGAGTTTATTTTCAGAGCTATACGTTGTCTTTAATGTGGTCTACATTTGCACATATGTATACTGACCACCTCAACTGACTCAGCTTATAAAACAAACTGAAGTGATATCTATTAGGCCTAAGTAAAAAAGATGTGATATAAAAAGTTGTCCACCTGCTTTGTAAATTTCTAACATCCAAACATTAAAAAATACAGCTAAAAATAAAACTACTTTTACATATTTAAAAAATGCAGAATATTTTAGTGATGTATTTACATTTACCAAATGTGGGCCAGACCAGACCCTGCTTTAGCCCCTGAGTCTTACTTTTGACATTCCTGATTATATATTCTTATTCTGTATGTGTGTAAAAAGCCACGAAGAAACATTAATTTGAAGAGACATTACATGAATATTTTACATAGAATGCCCCAAAACAAGATAGATTTAAAATAACTAACACGTATCTGTCAGTAGACATGTTGTAACAACAGACATATTAAATCTAAATAAACTAAATCCGTTAAAATCTACAAATCGCTGTTTTAATAAAAACATTTTATTTGTGAGGGAACTTTGTTTACTTCCGGTTTGGTTGCGGATAACTACGCCACCTTGACGCAGCCCTGACTCTCAGCACCGACAAAACACGAGTCTGTGGGCTTTGGTTGCGGAAGAAAACTGAACACTACCAACACAGAGTGACTATTCCGACTGCCCGCTCCAACTCACGCACAACTGTCTTTCTTCCACATATTTACGCCTCTCCGTCGGCATGCGCTCGCACTCGCGCGTTTCACAGCCTTGCAGAGACTTTAATTAAACCCTTGCTGCTAAAAAAGAGAGAAAAACACATTCCGGACAGATAAAGCGAATTAACGGACACGGTTTTGGGTGAAATGCACGGCTGGTGTTATTGTGTTTTAAGGAGGGTGTCCAACGCAGAGCTGTAGTTTCTCTTCAAGAGGCGAGGAATGCAATCTGAGCATCAATGTTTCACTGGGGCAAGTGGAAGAAGAGGATGGGAGCCAATAGTTCTTCAAAGAGACCAGTTTTCGACGAGAAGGAAGATGGTGAGTAATGGAAAAAAGATAAGAAATGACCCCTGTAAACATATCTATAACGTGTCTAAACTGAGTTTTCCAAGTTTCTATGCGAGGCTAAAAAAAAGACCAAACTAACTTTTGTTTTTAGAGGTGTGAAACCCGTCTTCCTACTCAACCAGCAACTACTGGTCCACTAGAGATAAAAGTAGCCTTGTATTTTCTTTCTTACCCGCTGTTGCAGCACAGATAAAACTAACACCATCCACTCCTTCAGAAAGTTTATGTTGCATTCAGGGACCGAGGTATCTCTGCTTCTTACTGAGGATAAAAAAAATACTGAGACCCTTAATGCACTCACATTTTTTTGCAACACGGACTATTTGATGAAAAAGCGTTAATTACATAATTAAAGCGAGATTAGTGTCATGCGTGGAAGTAATGTTAATTCACTGTCTTGCCAGTGAATGGGGAGAAATAAGCCTCTTGGCAGCGGACCCAATAAGCTCAGCAGTGAATCCCTGTGATTGACTCCAGAAATGTTGCAGCGCTATCATAAAAAAAATAAAAAATGCTCTCTGGCCAAGTTGCAAGGCTAAACTTGAGTAAATGAGGTCATTTCACTGCAGGGATGTGTTCATGTGTGTGTGTGTTGAGTGCACCTTCATCCAAGGATAACCCAATTAGGGCTACAGCATTTTGCCAGTCCGGCTCTGGTTCAGACTACTATGAAGGCGAATGGGTATGGAGAGGGATAGGAGTGGCCCTACAGCTTTAAGTGGTGCGCTCTCCTCCTTGCAGCAGCTGATCAAAGCTAAGCCCACATCTACAATGTATGAAGGTTTACAGAGATGTTCTCGGCCAGAATGATTCTGTGTGATTAAAGTCCAAACGTGGGGGCTGAGGGCTTAACCTTTCCATGGCCAGGTGCTGTTTTCCTCCCTTTTTGTTTCTGCAGAGTGTGAGGACAAAACAAGGGATCATTTCTGCAATGAAAGAAGTCGAGCATCCCGAGTTTCCCACCAGTAAAACACAAACAGCGGCTGCATTATCTCCGATGCCATAGCCGATCTGGCCCTAGCTTGTAGATGGACGGTGGATCAGCGCTGTGGAGTCTAATGAGTACAGAACTGCTGAACATACTGGCATGGTTTCATGTGAGTAGCGTAAAAGCAGTGCCGGCGATCACCTTGAACTCTTTAAAGTGCTGCTTCTGCGCCACCTTTGTAAAACAGCTGCTGCTCTTTTCCCCCCGTTCATTGTTCAAAGAGCCGCTGAGAGCTGATGCGAGCCTGAGTAATTCATGCTGCACTGTGTTGTGGATGCTGACTTGGAGACTCTAGATGTCTCTTGCTGCCTGTCATGTCTCTTAGAAACTGTATCCCCCCCTTTTACCCCTCCAGCTTCTTGGAAAGCAGCATGTGTCCTACATTAGGCAGTAATATTAGAGCGGCGTTTGGCTCTAAAGGCTGCAAACATAATCAAGCGGTCAGGTTGATGTCCAGGCGTAGCTGCCAGAAGGGTTTTTTTGGCAGATAGTTTGATTAGCAGAGGAAGGCTGTGGAATTGATTGAGGTGAACATCCTGCCTGCTTGTGTGCTGCTCTCTTTCACTGACCCTCTTCGACAACAGCACTCTGGGTGGGAAATAAATCCACTGGTTAGATAAATACTGATTATCCTGGTCCGTCGGCCAGTTAATCGTGGGCTTCATCCCCATTCGGGAGACGTCGGTTCTATTCTCTGTTTTCTTGACATTGAAGCTCTGATATGATGATTATTTCATTTCTTTCTAAGAATGGGACGAGAAGATTGACATCCCTCCCAGCTAGTTATCTGAGCTATGAATTACGTGAAAAAATAAAATAAAGGAGAAAGTATACTCTTAGTTCTTTCAGTCAAATTCCAGATAAGGTATGAAAATACTTCATTGTCAGCTGAATGACTCAAAGAATGAGGGAGAAAAAAATAAATACCTGCACATGTCTGAATATGCAAATGGATTTGAGCTTTAAAGGCGGAGCTGAGCAAGCTGTTGCACCTGGCTGACTGACATGAAGCAGTTAATGTGGTGGCAGTGATAATAAACCTAATCAAGAAGATAATTCTGCACACAGAGTGGCAAGATATGTTTTATGTGTGTGTGGGGTGTTTCCAGTTGGCTGGCTTTAACATTTAGAACAAATACAAACAAAATAGGAAGGATGTACAGGGGAAACAAACGGGCCAACCAGGGGAGACGACTCCACATCAGGACCAAAAAGTGAGAGCAGCGTGATGTAAAAGTAGAAAATGAACATGGTTTAATTTAGTTTATTCACACATACATGGTGAAATACAGCATTTTCTGCAAAGAGACGGGCGGCCAGTTCTCTATAAATAAAAGGGTAACGGACAGAATATGGGCAAGTCATTCATTGCTTGCACAACATACCAAGTATTCCAGGAATTCCGATTACATAGGATTAATGCTGAATTCAGATATATTCAAATTAAATCAAACTTTATTTGTATAGCAGTTTTCATAAAGATCCATCACAAAGTACTTTACATTATAAAACACATTTCTTGATTTATATATTAAAAATTATATGTTAAAATTTATATATTGAAAATAGAATCATTTTTAAAACCTTAAATAGGTGTGTGCTGATTCATCAGCCCAGCTTTTCTTAATTCTGCGCAATCAGTGATTGTCCGATACTTTAATGAAATCGTCAGATTTTGTGCAGTATAAGGAAAAAACATAAGTTTGCAAATTTGCACTTCATGCAAGGCCAAAATAAGTCGTGGTGGGGCCACAAGCAAAACGTTCAATACAACAAACCTCAGTGGCCAACCTATTTATTTATATTATAGATTTGTTTGTATTTTTCATGGATATTGGTTTTTAATGAGAACAGAAAACAATAGTTAGTTTTTCTGATATTTAGGGCAAGTTTAATTTACTGAAGCCAGGTGTCTGTTTCATAAGCTCACTATTGGTGGTTTTATTCAAGTTCTCTAGGATTTGTGTGTGCAAAAACAGCTTTGTGTCATCAGCAAATGATCATGCAGGGGTGTGACAAGAATCTTGAGGTATGATATGCATCACAATATAGGGGCAATAATACTATATACTGCATAACTATAAGATAAATGATATATTCCTCACAAAAAATAAATGTTAAGAAAAATGTCACAACATAGTAAAAACTCAAAGCTGTTACATGTTTGAAATCAGTTTACTGAAGAACAGTGAACTAGTGAGAACAGAGGATCTATATTTCACTGCAGAAGACAAAAGAATATTCACTCTTTATGTAAGGTTTAATAAGAAATTAAAATCTGCATCATCAGTAAAGATCTGACAGAGTCATTAAACAAGAAAATTTAGCAAACCATCACTTCTATGCAAAGTCTTTAGCTTTATAAGAAATATAAAAACACTGGTCATACATTTATAGAATATGTCAAATTTAGATTTTAAAGTATTTATCAAAGCAAAGTATGTTTGATGTGAAATCAACATACTTTGTGTATATCCTAAAATCAAGTGTTTAGGATTCTTCAAGTAAACGTTAATGAACAATAGTCCAATTTAAAAGCAATACAAAAATGAACCACTGCTGTTAATGTTTGCATATACACCAACTTGTTTATGAAAATACAGTGCAGGTGAATATTGATTAACATGAAAAATTGCAATATTTTTAGCGATGTTTTATTTTCTTACATCCCAAATGTAATACAGACACGGATTTCACAATGGCATTCATATAAAGGTGAAGAGAAGATGGAACCCTGAGGAATCCCAGGAGTAATGGATTTTCATGAGGAGCTGTGGTTGTTAACATAAATATATTGGTCTTTTCCTAACAAATAACTTTGACACCAACGTAACACTAGACCACTGATACCGTAGTGTTGAAATTCATCAGTCTCCACTTCCCACAGTCCCAGTCTTTGTCTGCCCTTTTAAATACAGAACACTTGTTGTGAAAATGCTTCAACTCTCCAGAGAAACCGACAAATACCTGCTTTAATCAGGCGTAAACACGGATTTTGGACTTATAGAGAATCTTGATTCATCAAAAAGTGTCTGTGCATGCAAGCAGGACGTGCTGACGATGTCTTTCTGTTACATCATAGTGTTTGATCATTTTTGATGAGCCAAAGGCAATTTTCCATTTCTGCGGACAACAAACGTTTATTCTCCATGTAGGCTTAATGTGTGTGTGTGTGTGTGTGTGTGTGTGTGTGTGTGTGTGTGTGTGTGTGTGTGTGTGTGTGTGTGTGTGTG
>JBBBVT010000017.1:3879933-3890850 GCA_037177035.1 Craterocephalus eyresii | reverse complement strand
CTTATTCTACAGTAAACAACAGTGTATTGCATGACTCACTGATGTACCAGACTATAAACTACCGCCTAATCCGAAACCTTCAATGTGGAGGAAAGTGACAAAATACAATCAAAGATGGGAAGAGGCGTATGTAAGAACTCTAATGGGGTAAGAATAATCCTTCACCCCCCCAGGGGGAAGTCTTTCTGTCTTGAAAAATGAATTTCAGACCCTGTAGTTAGCTCAACACTGAGCCTTGGCGTCATCACCCAACTCCAGTGTCCTGGCTAGGTTGTAAATGGAGCGCACCATTATGTTCTTGTTCATATTTGGTGCTGGTAGGTTGATGTGTGAGAGCCGTCAGCCCAGTGAGTGGGATGTTGGGGAAGCTGTCTGAGTTCACAGATTAGCCTTTAACAAGAGCGAAGAGGCTGTAACAAGGAGATAATCCTTTTATCAGTTTATCTGATCAGAGGTGGTTAAGAGCATAACCACCTCTGCTTGGTGAGCAGCGTCCTTGTCTGGAACTTTAATGCCTGGATTCGAGCTTGGTGCATACTCCACGAGAAGAGACAACTTTCTTCTTGTTTTCAAAGATACAGGAGCAACAATTAAATTTGGGTCCGGTCATTTCATACACCACGAGAAGCTTGTCTGCTATGGGGAGAGGATGACTGCAGGTTGTCTGTAGCTGTAAGAGTGTATCTAGTAATGGAAACACCTACACTTTGAAAAACCTCTATAATATTGAGAAAAAGCTTTTACTCTCTCATGATGTGGCTTTCCTGACATATCATTCTAGAAGTATTAGTTTAGTGTGCAGTGTAATTGAGACATTTTTAGGATCGCCCACAAAAATCGTTTTTTAATCAGAATTGAGATTCTTGTTCATTAAGATTCTCAATCATTTTTAAATTTCCAAGAAATCGATTTTATAAATTACTTAAAAATGATTTGCTTGACTGCTTTTAAAGCTACTTCTACGTGACAAAGTTAAACTTTGCATGGAGAGCCAAAATTAAAGCAGTTTTTCATCGAAATCAGACTTCGTCAAATAATAAAGCAACTCCTCAGATCTCTTTCTGGCTCATAGAAGAATGTTAATCGTCACAGTTTGTTACTAAAAGAGAAATGATTATGAATTGAGATCAGTTTGAATCGAGAATCGATACAGAATTGAACACCCAGCCATAACTAACAACAGAAAAATGCTCCAAAACATAAAATGTTCTGTATCTTCCTTAAAATAGGAGTCTGGCGGGATGAGATTATAAAAACGATGCTTTATGTGATAAACACCATTCAATGGAAACACTGGATAATCACAGTTTGAATTTCAGAAATATCACTTTATTTTACAAAACACTGTAATGGAAACTCAGCTTGTGTCTTTATGTGCAATGAGCTATTGCTAATTTCATATTTAATGCTGGGGTCTTGCACGCGGTGGTATCTGTGTCTTTACAACTTAACTCATTTCTGTACTTTCTCTCCACCTCGATCAGCCTTTAATTAGTGTTGTCCATTCAATCTTGCATCAGTGGAAATGTAGAAGTGGGAGCTTTCTGCTTCATGCTTTTCACATTAACCACGCCCACCTCAACTGTCTGACCAATCACCAGACTTCTTGAACCCAACAAGAATAAAGTGCTGTCAACCCGAAACGTCGAGAACTGTCCTCAACCCTGTCCGCAAGAATAAAACTTCTTTTCTGTCACAAGAAAAACATTCCTTCCTATCATGGAGTATTTAAGAGCCTTTAGCGTGTCCTCCATGTGCATGTGTGGGCTTATATTGGCGGGTACTACTAACCCAAGCCGTAGCCCTTTTCTGAGGGCTCAGTTTTGCTCTAGACTAGATACAGATGGAACTTTCTGTCCATTTTCTGCATATTCTGGTCTGTTTTCAGACAGTTTGTCAATGAATAACCAAAGGTATCAAATGACGTTGTACCATCAGAAACTGCAGGGGCAGTGTTGTGCAGTATAGCTCATGTGCCACCAGTTAAAGGAACAAAGAAGAAGCTTTAATAGCTGCACAGACCACCACTGTGTGTTAGTCTTCCTATGAAAATATACTTCATCATGACTTCCTACGCTGTTGCCATGTTTATCACTGAAACTGACACCAGACTCATTAGTGAACATTGCACTGCCCTCTAGTGGATGCCAACGGAAAGCATGCGTAGGAGACAGACAGTATTCTTATGAAAGAGAAGTAGCTTGATGTTTTTCTGTTCTGTTGTACGTGCGTGCGTGTGTGTGACTGTGTGTGTTGTGTGCATGATGATAAATGTAAGAACTGACAGTTTTTGTTTTTGAACTTGTTTTTATTTCCAACGTTTGATTTTATGGTGTAAAGCACTTTGAGATGCTTCATGTATGAAAGGTGCTATATAAATAAAGTTTGATTTGATTTGATTTGACTACGAGGGCAGTGATGTTAGACACAGATGTTTCACTGTATGTAGAGGGAGTATTAATGAGGCATAACGAGGCACACAAAGGATAAAGGTGGTTAAAAAGCAAATTCTAAGCTAAACTGACTGGATCCATTTATTGGCTCAGCAGCTAAAAGGTGCTTGACTTTGCATTAACCCATGCTTTGTATGTGATTAAACTGTTTATAAAATTTGTTTTTCATATAAAGTCAGTGGCTCTTATTAAAAGGAAGCTTTGATGGGGTTAAGCACTTGTTGGATCACATGTTCTTTCCCCACTTTGCTGCTCAAAACCCATTTTCGGATTCACATCATTAGATTTAGTGCACCTTGACATGGGCTTCCTGCCAACAACAGCTTCCCCACACGAGCCGCCAAACCATAAAGGAACCCTTCGGTGCCAACTCAGCACACTGTTCCTGCGTGTCAGCAGATCGCAGCCCCCACAGTAGAAAAGATGTTCTTCCATAGCTTCCAATGATAAAACAAATCCCCCCCCCCCTCCCCTCTCCTCCTCTTCCTCACTACTGGCTGCAGTTTCTACAGCATTACAGAAACCTGAATGTTCGAAGGCGCCAGCACGCTATAGAGGCACTTGTTATCTATTCAGCCCTGCTTGCTTCGCTCTCTGGAGCACCACTTGACCACGACCTGACACAGTTTACGAACACATTCAGCAGATTTTCATTGATTTCATGGGCAGATAATGGTTAATTGCAGCCCATGAAGAGTTTCCCTATCAGCCGACGATGCCCGCTGTCTTTTAGTCCAGTGGTTTTCAGTCAGATTTTAATTTTGTGCCTCCTGTGGAATCATTTTCCAGCCAAACACCACCAATATCAGGGGAGTCGTTTAACATTGGGCCGGACCTCTGACAACATAAATCCACCCTTTGTTTCAGGGCAAACGGTTACATTTACATCAAATAGTTTGTATTTAATAAACTTTGTTCTGATGTGCTGATAATGTCAGCCTGATCTGAGACACCTGTGTGTGATTAAAGCCTTTTTAAGTAGGAAAATATGTTGGGGTGTCCTAATTTACCCCTCCACAAAAATTGCAAAAATTACTTGGATGTCTCAATATGATTGAAATTAGTGTCTGTAAAATAGACAGGCTTTCATAGGGTGTCCTAATTTTTGACATGACTGTATATATTTAGAATTTTCTATTTTATTATACTATTTTGAATCATGATCAGATAAACTTTTTAAGATCTTTTTATTTTTATTTTATTTTTCAAGATCTAAAGTTATTTTTAACATGCATATATGTTTGTGTGTGGTAAATCCAGACCACCTGAACTGATTTGCCTTAAAATACAATCTAAAATAGTATCTTTTAATTAAGAAAGATATAAAAGATTTAACCAGTCATCTCCCTTTTTTATTTTCTCACATAACCCCTGGAGATTTTCTAAGTACCCAAAGGTATACGTGCACCCCCTTTGGAGAAAAACTGCTTTATTCAACTACTGCTGTGTAAGGATTGACCACTTAAATGTGTGAAAGAAGTGGATTTTTTCTCCTAGTAGCAAAAGATAAAAAAGAAAAAAGAAAATTGTCAAAGCAAGTTTGTTGATATATCTGACATTTAACAAAAGAAATCCAGAAGTTTGTCAAATTGAAACCTAGTATTGAAGTGAAAAGCACTGGAGCTGCTGCTGAGCCGTTTATTGACTGAAGCAGGAGCATCTCAACCCTGGTGTTTGATTTCACTTCTCAGCCGACATGGTTCACTATATGTTGTGATTTATGTTGCCGCAGAGCCTCCATCACATCATAACTCTTCCTCCCAGTGAGTGTGGGAGTCACTAAAAAAGGAAGGGAACAGGAAAACACCATGTCCCCACAAATTATCCTCTGAACACAGAACAGGAGCTCAGCCTCGTTTGCTCCTTAATACGAGGAGCAGCTCCTTCTAGCCCGACAGCTTAAACAAAGCTGGGATACCTCTGTTTTCCTCCCATTACACCATGACTCATACATCGAGGAAGTGTTGCGGAAGACCGGCCTCATGGATCAATGGTTTAGAGAAAAAAGAAGAAGAAAAAAGCTGGTTGTGTTTGGGTTGTTGTATTGAATTGTCTGGATGAGGAGTGAGCGTTGTGTGAGTTTCTTTGTAAATACCACCTGACACATAACATCAACAGGAAGCCTCGGTGGTGTGTGAGCGGCTGACCTCTTCAACGATTACGTCAGATCTAGGTTTGGTCAAGGTTTTGTGAAAAATATTGACTTGATGTGCAGAAAGTTTTCAGGTGGATGAGTCTTTTCAAGGGCTTTGACTTTGACTTTAGTAACTTGATGTTCATGACTGAAATAATCTGCTCTTTTATGTCAGAAAGAATGAGAAACTGACTTTTTGGGCCCCTTAGTCCCAGCATGGCCTGGTTTAAGCAGCACAGCCTACCTGAGTCCTGCTGCTGACCATGTCCATCCCTTTCTGAGCACAGTGGAGCATCTTCTGATGCTACTTCCAGCAGGATGATGCTGGCTCAGAGGTCGGAGGTCTGACCTGGGAATAGCGTTGCATCCAAGTTTAGAGTGTTCAGGTTGACCAAGTCGGAAAACCAGCAAAACCACCATGTCTCCCCTTTATTGGTCGTCATTTCGGAGGCTAAACATGTTAGCAAACAGCTTCTAGTGTTAGAAGAAAGATCACATCCAACGCTTTTATTTAGCGTTTCAAACATGCTGCGTTTTGTAAACTTAATCTCTGTATTAAATGTCAAGCTCTGCCTTTAACTCTAATTTATGTTCAGTTAAACAAGAACAAATAAAACATAATGTTTCTATTCTGTGTTTACTTTTTGTTTCAGTCACCCTTGATTTATTGGGCAGCCATCTTTACTAAGTGAAGTCTGAGTTGGTGCCCAACTTTCAGAGTCGGATTTCCAACTTCAGGGGGCATTTATGTTGTATGTCCAACTGGGAACTCGGAAAAATCTGACTTTCGAGGATAAATTGAACGCACCATAATTCACCATGTCACAAAGCTCACATCATCTCCAACATGACGATGAGTCCACTGGACTCCAACGGCTCCGCAGCCACCACATCTCAGTCCAATATTCCACCTTTGGGATGTGGTGGAACGGGAGATTCTCACCATGGATGCAGCAACTGTGTGATGCTGTCATGTTGATGTGGAGCAGAACCTCTGAGGAAGGTTTCCAACACCTTGTTGTATCTATGAATTAAAGAGAAACTGAAACTTTGACCAAAATATCAGTCTAATGTGACTAATAACTCTGTAGCACTTTGAGATTTCCTGCAATATGAAGTGCAATACAAATAAAATTTATTATTATTATTCTTATTAATAAATAATGTTTGGGGTCAACTGAGCTCTGAACGTCATGTGACTCTCTTGGTGTATGACGCCCATGATGGCAGGAAAATCTGCTCACCTTTTAGCATTAATTGTTAAACACCTGATAATATTCACAGAAATGACACCACTGTGCACAAAAATAGAGGGTGGACCATTGTTTTTACAGTGTTAAGGCGTATTATGTCTGTTCATCATACATAATACACGACGGATCAGTTTATCCAGCGTCCATGTAAACGTGTCTGTTAGAATCTCTGATCAGACTGGTTTCACTCGGATAGATGACAGATTGTCACGCAGTGACATCAAGGATCATGATATACCTTGACTTTTTGTCAGACTCAAGATAAAAGAAAAGAGCCAGCAGGGATGGTGAGATGAAACCTTTTGGAAAAGTAATTATTGGTGAAGGAGTCGCTCTCCAACATGAAGTTAACGGGTTATCTTATATTTGAGGGCAGGGCTACGTCCCAACCACCCTCTGATCACCTGATGAATAGAGCCAGGACGATATGCGATATACGATTTTTTTGTGTGATGATTTGATTTGAATAGCGATTCTTCGATATTGCCAATTTTTGTGGAGAACAACGAAATATTTCACAAAAATCTTTTGCTTGTTTTTTTTTCTTAATTTCAATTGAGAAAACACAACACAGTAGCTAGACCAACATTCTGCTTCTATAATGGCTTACAAGACAAGTAAAAAAGCTCAATAAAAATGATAATAAAAATGAAATCAATTTTTTTTCTTTTTTTGCATTTAAAAAAAAAACGATTTTATGACAATTTGATTTTAAAATTCACTTGCTCAACTCTGACTCATTCTCTCAGCCTGATCCACCCTGACTCTCATCCATCATCCATTCAGCCTTCCTCCCCCTCATCTGTCTTTCACATTTATCAATTTTTTCCTGCTATTAGTTTCTATTTCATGTATCTGAGGGGTACATGAGATAATTGAGCCATTTCTACCCGTCATGATGCCGCCACAGATTTCCCACCTCAACCTCATCCACCACATCCCATGTAACTCTTCATTAAATTGCTAAAAATTGGCATTAGTGTGATGTGATCCATGCTGGTGAATCATCCGGCGACGTCTCGCCCGCTATTCAGTGGCCCCCGGTGTGGAAACGTCACATTTTCAACTCTGCTCACTTCAAACGACGGCCAAGTAGATGTTAACATGAAACCTGGTACCGATGCTACTACCTAATAGAAAACCCCTAAAAACTGGGTCAAGTCAGATCTGAGTAGGTACTGGTGGAGAAGGGCTGACACATGACCTATTTAGTCTCAGACACTGCCTCCCACACCGGTGCATCAGCAGTGGATCGACTTCAAGGCCCAACGCTGCCGTTTGTTCTTTCATATAAAACACGATGCACATCAGCCCCCGCTTGAAAGGCATATGTGAAAAGGTCCCGTGGTTCAGATGTGCGACTTGACCATAAAGCTGATGGGAACTGAACTATTTCTGTTCATCTAGACTCACACGGTTCAGGAACAAGAGCTCTTAAACTTGAAATGTTTTGTATTAAGACATTTTGTTCATTTGTTTTTTCTCAGAAACACGATTGGCTCGCTGTCTGTCAAAACATAGATTTAATAAGTCCTATCGACACTGTATAAACTAGCTTTTATTACCATAGCGGAAGAATAACTTTGCCATTATTATCTGTAATTTCATATCACCCACCAGCCGGTCATGCCCTGAAACTAGAATCCTTGAATCGGAAATATGCTTAAGCACAGTCACCACATTAAAACTTAAATATTCTTACTAAATATTAATAAAGCAGGCTACTCACAGTTGTAAAAACCATTATCACATTCACACAAAAGCAGTTTACTGACATTGTATTCATTTCCAGTTAGCTTTCTACAACTTTCAAAGTGCTGTAAATAAGGGCGCATGCTTCAGAAAGTAACGAAGAAATGTGTGAATTAATGGGAGATTAACGCGTGTCCATAAGACACAGAGACTGTAGCTAAGTCTGATGGTTTAGGAATTAAATGAGTTTGCATATAAAGAAGTAATAAAAAGCACATTCTGCTTCCGCTCATTGCTTTTGGTTTCCGCACAAACGTACGGAAACAGATGTGTAAAGGATGAATGAGGAGAGGGAGATTCAGGCATAATTGAGTTTCTCTGAATCTGGTCCATCATTGCATAACGTGGGTGTGAATATTGGATCGTCTGTCTGCTAAAGTGATGAAACCTGTCAGGCTCAGTCCATGAACCGCTGATGCTGATGTGTAGGGATACAACCAGCGTGAGTTAGAGAATTTTTATCTGAATTTGTGAACCCAAACAGTTTTATATTTTCTCCCATTTTCCATAATTATGGGCCTTACATTATGGGCCTTACTGCAGCCAGCAGAGGAGCCAGCATGTGCTTTATGTTGCCCCCCTCCTGGTTGCTCTTTGTCTGCACGGACAGCGGTGGGACCTTCAGAAGCAGACTGGCGTTTAAGGCAGAGCTGCTTGAGTTAGCATCGTGCATCCTGTGCCTACATCTGCCTGCAATGCTGCACACACAGCCACATAGCCACACACACAGGCGGAGATAAGACTCCAGCAGTTGTAGGGATGCCTCGGAGGAGGTCAGTCTGTGGCCTTCATCTTCAACCTACAGTCCCCCGTCATCACACTGGTTGTTTCACTTCGACGGGATAATCAGGACGATTTTTGTCCAGATCTCACACTTACAATCAAAGCCAGCAAATGTCCTGTTGTCTGTTTGCTAACGACATTGTGTCTGATTTTAATGTGGGGTGGAGTATGATGAGAGTAATTTTGTCCAGGCCGATCCACTCGCACGAAGAGATTGTACATAATGACTCTGTTTAATATTTGCGACTATAAAGTGTGTGTTCCTCTGAGTGCAGCTGAGCACCCACAGTGTCCAAGGCAAGCTTGTTTATCCGTAAAGCATGTTTCATACGCAAGACAATTGCTTAAACATGTCGCGTGTAATGTGTGTAAAGCCAATCACGACGCAAGCTGACTGACAGAAAAGGAAGTAAAAGCAAACAAAAAAGTCATATTGCCATTATTCCCATTGCTGATAGTTTGCAATGATTGTGTTTATGTTCGTAGTGTGATAACACAATACTTAATGTGTTGTTTGGAGGAAATGTTTTTCTCTAAATACAATTCTTTCATGATCTTTTGAGTGACGATTATTCAATATTTTTAAGTATTATTATTTTAGATATTTTTATTTTTTTGTTTGCTTTTTTAACAGCCTGAATGACGACGATGTCTATGAAGAGCCATATTTTCCCAAAAAAATGCACACCACATGCGAGTCCGTTCTTCAGATTCATTCAGCAGCGATATATTTGAAACAGGTGGAAATGAAGCATCTAAATTTGGAAAATGTTTCAACAAAAAGAATTTTAAAAAGACTTTTGAACGACAAAAAACATTTTTTTTAAATTGTAAAACTAAAAAATCGTGATACGGATGTAAAACACCCTTCTTGAAAACTCTCCAAATCTTCATAAATATGGAAGATAAAGTGTTTTCTGGTGCATTTGGTTCACTGCTGTGACCAGTACCTACATGCCTAAAATCTGCTTCTCTTCAGATAATTACAAGGTTTTATAGCAGGAGTAAGAGCTTTGATATTCCTACATTAAAACTGAATGTATTTATTCCATAATGCCTTTGCAATAACACGTAATTTTGTCAGTGCTTTTAAAAAGCATGAGTATGGACAATAGTAGCCCTTTATATTCTCCGTATCAGAGGGATATCAAATGTTCTAGTATCACCCACACCTCTCTTGTCTGTGTTTTTTATTTGTTTCATGTGATGTGTTAGATAGATTTCCCTCCCTCTCCGCCTCCGTCATTTATTACACAAAACTATAATTCTTCCTTGTTGAAGCGTTCACATCAATGGAAAAGACAATTTTGTACACTTCATGTGTTTGAAAGACCTTAAATCTTTCAAACGAGGAAAAGTTTGCCAATGTTATTTTGTCGTTGTCATGACCAAAACACTAACTGGTCACGTGTAGTAACTTACAGCTCATCTGGAGGTTTTTGTCATCTCATCTCATCTGGAGGCCTGGTCCAGGCTATATGTGGCACTTGTGGCTATGTTAGGGCACTGGCAAATGCTGTGTAGGCCAGATGTTGCCCAGATGTCAGTTGTTGGCTTGAATGTGGATTATGGCAAGTTCAAATATGAGGAGTTGACCTGGACATAACAGCGTTTTCCCTCTACATGTGGGGGTCATGTGACTGAGTTTTGACAGTCGCACTCGTATGGAGTCAACGCTGTGCCTCAAGGCCAAAAATGGGCCAAAAACAACTGCAGATGTGGACCATATTTGGGCCAAACATCTTTTTGCTATGTGGGACAGTATTTCTTTTAATCCTTGTGTTTGTATTGTTGCTCAAATAATCCAAACATTGTATTTTCTTCCTCATAGCATAATTATCCAAGTACAGATAAATTATCTAAGTCAAAACAGCTAGCAGAGTCACGTTCTAAAAATATCTTGTTAATTCAGTTATCTCTAGATTATGTCTAACCTATACATGCCGTACGGGTGAAATTGACCAAGTATGTGAAAAATTGTCGTCCGTCATTTTCCACAAATTGCACAGAACCCCTGTGGCTTAGATAGGACTCGGATGAGAATCTTTCATATTACAATTTATTATTTAGTATTTATCTGCACAACCTTCCAATTTGTAGATTTAAAAAATATATTATTTGTTCTTTATTACTTTTCTCTTATAGCTTTTTTTATAAATAAAAAAATATTCTGCAAAAGCAGTGATGAAGGAAATGAGCTTAAACTTAGACTTCTCTATGATAGACAACATATTGAAAAGATTAAATTAACGTCTGCAGAGCTGAGCAAGACTCCCTTTTCCTCTGCTCTAATGCTTTCATGTAAGAAGCAGCTTTTCCATATATAATATATCTAATTGGCTCCCAGTGAGTTGACTTTAATATTCTAAATGTCAAATCTTATCCCTTTTCCTGTTGTTTTCCAAAATGGTTCATTTCTCTTCCACAGTGTTCAGATAAAATGATCTTTTTAATGAAACATACTCTTTGTTACGGTCCCTAAAATAATAAAGGCTCGAAGTAAAAGGAACCATAACATATGTGAGAGACCACCGCCAAGCAG
>JBBBVT010000017.1:3785964-3797592 GCA_037177035.1 Craterocephalus eyresii | reverse complement strand
AGGCAAGTAAATACCAGTGAACACCTACAGTATGCTGGGCAGGATCAGCAGCCGACCCAGGGTGTGTGTGTGTGTGTGTGTGTGTGTGTGTGTGTGTGTGTGTGTGTGTGTGTGTGTCCTTTTCTTGCAGCTCCTGACGGTGAACCCGGAGCACCGTTTCTCCAGCCTGTCTGACATGCAGACGTCTCTGTACCTCGCTGACATTAACTGGGACGCTGTGTATGAGAAAAAGATGGAGGCTGGATTTGTTCCCAATGTTAGTGTCAAGCAATCCAATATCTCACACAATAAACATTTTAAAGTACACACAAGCACTCCTTCATAGTTGCTGATCATAATGAACATGTGCAGCGACTAAATAATGCAAAGGAACTGAAAGCAGCTTTTTTATGGTATCCCACTTCAATGCGTGCATACATGCACTTACAGTACATTCCTGCATGTGTCTGTTGAGGCCTTTCATTCTGTGCAGCGCTGTGTGCACAAAAGCTTTGTGCACAAAAGCTTTGTGCACAAAAGCTTTGTGCATCCGCTTGTCTTTCTCATTATCTAGTGTGCATCTCCCTCCCACAGAAAGGTCGTCTCCACTGCGACCCCACCTTTGAGCTGGAGGAAATGATCCTGGAGTCACGTCCCCTTCACAAGAAGAAAAAGAGGCTGGCCAAGAACCGCTCTCGAGACAACAGCAAGGATTCTCAGTCTGTGAGTTTCCACGCATTCAGGCATCAGTAGCGCTTTGGATTTACTGGGTTTTGGCGCTTTTAAAGTTGAAGGGAGGAGATGCGGAAGAGATGAGATGAGGAGCAAGAGATCAAACCAGTTGTTTCCTGTATTCAAAGCCCAGGGATTAACCTTTTCAACTTTAGAGCAAAAACTTTAAGGAAAGTAAAGATCTTTTAAGTGTGAATGCTTTCATGTCATTAGGCTTTAGAAGTTCTTAGATTTTTTTATTTTCTTTGTGGGGGCAGTCATCCTCAGACACAGGGCACTTTTCATGTTAGCTGCATAAAATTCTTTGCAAAATGAAAAAAAAGGAGATAAAAACAAATATAAATAACAATATAAACCACACTGATCCACTCCGCTTCTAATGTTTTAAAATGTTATACTCTAACATTGTTCAGAGGATTGAAAGGGTAAAAAACTGAGGGAATATTGTCACATTAAGAAAAAGGGGAAAAAAAAAAAGAAATCCCGGCAATGTATTTGAAGGAACATGAGAGGCAAGATATTTTGTTAATAAAATTTCTTAAGGACGTTACAGGATTTAAATCAGGAATAAAACATAAAAATATTAGTCCCTAAAAACAGAGCCATAAAAGATATATAGTTAGAATGAACTGAATAAAGGTTATAAACTGAGTAAACTAGGGGGTGCTCAGAGAACTCAGACTGGATTGAGTTGCCTAATTTGAAAGTGTAAACATAGAAGATAAACAGACAATATAGAAGATGCAGCGGTCTAAGACCTGATTCCACTTACATTCCCATGTTTCCACATCAGCTCCTGAATAGTTAGTTATTGTGACCAGCATATTCATCACTGTGCAGTTGTATTGATACAGATCTTTCATTTCTAACACTCTCTACTCTCACATCTGGGCGAATTGCTCCTTCTGTTTAAGCAGCGCTTCAAAACAAACGATGTGTAAATTCTAGCCTTAGTTTTTCTACTCAGAGAGATTAACTAAGCAGGATATAAAAGGAGGGAAAAGAAAATATGAGCAACTTAAGGCGACTTTACCAAATCTGTCTCAGTGCTGCCGCTGTGGGTAACAGCAGCCAGCAGTGAAGCGGCTTGGGAGCGCGCACAAACACTTAACAGAATGTCCGGTCATATTTTTTTTAGACTCACAAGATGCCGCTGATAAAGTCTTCTTTTTCTTCGTGGTGCCACTTTGTGGGCTTAGAGTGGATGAAGGTCATTTGCTGGCTGCAGAAGCATCCATTAGTATCCCTTCAGTCTTTGAATCCGAGTCCACGATGTCCTTCTTCATAAAAATCTTTTAATTGAAGCTCAATTCTCTTCAGAAGATTTCAGAGCTCTTAGAAAAAAAAAAGGTGAAAAGGTTTTCTTTCTCCTCCCTCTGATGATTGCAAAGCCTGTTTTTTATATATTTAAAAGCCTTGTTTGCTGTTATGCTACCCTGTGATCCCTGTTAATCTGAACTTTGTGTACATTTATTCATGTAATTGCAGAATGTAGGTGCAAAAAGCAAATGATAGCGAAGAGGATGCTGTTACACAGTCATCGCAACCATTATTACGCTCTGCAGGAGGCTTACAGTGCACACCCACAACCTGAGCTGGTCTGAGATAACAATGCAGCTCAGGTCTCTCTTGGTCTCCAGTCTGGCAATTCCTGTCAAAACTGCATATTTTTAGATTGGCGGTGAGCCAGCATCCCCCATTTTTCTCTTTCTTTCTTTCCCTTCAGCTGTTGTGAATGGACTCCATTCTCTGCTCAGCCATCTAAATGAATAGCAGCACGCTACAACAGTGAACATAAAAACCGTACTGTAGATCCAATCTACCTGCCGCCTTCTGATAAAACCCAGCTGACCTGTATTTAATTATAGTCTTCTTTGATCATTTTATTCCCTGCTGACAATCTCTTCTTTGCTGTCATACTGTATGTGTGACTCTTGGTTCAAAGGAAACTCCTCCATTCTGGATATAATGGGGGTTTTTTGTTTTGTTTTTTTAAACTCATGTTTTTTTAGAATCATGTTTACGCTTAAAGTTGAGCATCATTATGGATGGAGTTTCTGCTTTATAATGTACATGAGCATGCCGCCTTTGGCTGCACAACCTGGGAATGACATGGTAATGGCATTTATCTGGCCTTATGCATCTTCCTGACTTTAAAACTCTAGTATCTGGCAACTTTTGATGGCACACAGGTATTTCTTATGTACCATTCTGTTGCCGATGTTGCCCAGCAGTGTCCAGAGGATGAGAAACTACACTTCTTTTTCCGCCACAGCGAATCGCTTTACAGCAGCATTTCACTTTGCTACATCATGTCACACACAAGCTGCTGGATTTCATTACAATGGGCATTTTCAACGTGCCTGATTCAGCAAATAAAGCCAAGAAGGCATTATCGTAGGAAAGGAGGAAAATAAAGACAGCAAAAGATGCAGCAGGAGTTGAAAACGGACTGACTTTATCTCATCGGAGGGAGTTCTCGGAAGACACAGGATGTAAGACGGATGCTGAATTATATTATAAAAAGAGAGAGGAATTATTTATTTTGGAATTAAAAGTGGAATAAATCAGCTTCTTACTTTGGAATTAAGTTTAATTTGGAATTAACATTTTCATTCATAATTAAGTGTTTACATGGTCATTTTTCATCGCATTAAGGCAGAATTAACTTTAATTCTGAATTAAGGAAGATTTGGAGACTGATAGAGTGAGACTATAAATGTGGCTACAACATCAACACAACACTGATTTTGTGAAGCATAGGTCTTAAAATGACACATGGAACAAAGTATTTGGTCTCAGGGCACCCTAACGGCTTGCAGCGGCCCTGTCTATGTGGTAGGAAGCGTACGTTGTTGAAGCAATGCAGAAACAGGTGCTTAAAAACAAGGTAATATTTTACACAATATGATGCCATTAGACTGGACAGTTAGTTTATCTCTAGACCTCATTAACATGAATTATCTGCAGGGTTCAGTGTGAATGTTCAATTATTTTCAAGCAGTTATCAGAGTTTTATTTAATTTACTGGAGGAAGCTAATTCCTGCAGTGGAAGTAAAAGAGCCAGACTAGAAGTTTCTGTCCTTTTGTTGAGGTCGTTAATGCCTACAGCTATAAGACCTGATGTTAATATCCTCCTCTCTTTCAGTTCTCAGCAAGAAAATTCATTCAAGTGTTTAATTTTTCTGCTAATGTCAGTGTATTTTTTTATAATTGGAAACCACGGTGGGTTACTTGTCTAAAGGATTAATGGGTAATTAAAAAGGAGCCAGCGACTTATGCAATAATAAGAACAATCAGCCCACAGAGTTCTTACTCCCCCTAAGATGTATTGATTATAATCAGCTTATTGTTGTAAGATATTATCCTAATTAAATTATTACACCAGAACAAAAAGATTTGGAAACACAAGATAAATAATAACAATAAATCTCAGTTTCATTGCTGCCGTAATGAGTACACGTTAAATCCTGGACTCCAGAGACCCAGATGGGACTGAATAATCAGACGTGTGGCGCTCTGCTCCGCTGAGACATTATTTACCACAGAACAGAGATATTCTATGTATTTATGAGAAACCGTCTGTCTTCATCTGTCAGTCATGACATCAGTGTGATTAACGTCAGCGTGTGTGTAGCGTGTCATCAAGGATGATCAGCGTGCGCTTCGAACAATAGCAGGTTTATGAGACTTGGTTTTTTTGGATGTGCGTGCCCCCACGTTGCATTATTACTAGGATTATTAAATTATGAAGCCTTCCGTGCAGTGCTTTTTGGAAATATCAGCTTCTATTTTTGTCTCGGGCCAAACATCCAATTTGGGGAGGGCTCACAAACAGTTCATGACTCGTTTAAAAGGAGCAACAGAGACAGAAAAAGATGCCTTCACGTCAGAGGTCAGGCAGTCCGCTGATGAAACTTGGCAGAACATTTATTTTTTTCCCGCTTGTTTTTGATGAGAGTGGTGTTGGTGGGCCGGATGATGAGGATGTTTTGTCTTTTGACTTCCTGCAGGAGAACGACTACCTACAGGAGTGCCTTGAAGTGGTGCAGCAGGAGTTCATGATCTTCAACCGTGAGAAGTAAGAGAACACGAGAGCAGCAGACCATCCATAACATGAGCTAAAAGCAGAGTTTCATGTTTTGTCATTCAGCAGTCACGCTGCAAGGCTGCTGGGAAAGAATCATCCATTCAGAACAAATGCAAAGGAAACACTTCCTCTTACACTTCTTTAAATTTGGATGTTAATGTGATTATTTTTATTTCTTAATTTAGCTTTGTTTTTTCATCTTTTATTCAGATGTGAGCATCCCCAAAATGTTGCTTTCAAGCTTTCATTGTTTAAATAAACAAAACAAAATTAGACATGATTGCATCCAGTGTGTGCACAACCAGGAGGCACAAGTTAACTTTACCAGTTTCCTAATAAGATGGATGGAAATTATTCAGGGTTCCAGGTGGCCTGCAGACTTTTAAGGAGCAGACCAACATCCTGCAAGAGTCAAAGGCAGCAAAACCTGTGCAGAACTATACTTCCACATCATGAGATATTACACAGAATATAAATACATGCATCTGAAGATTTTTGTTTTTTTGTAAAAATACTCACTTGTTGTGAACAACACCAAACAAAAACTTGTGTACATGTTAGTAATCTGAGCCTTATTTGAACTAATGCAGCCATAATGCTGCTGGCAAATAAGGAAACAGATCAAAACCAATGCTGAAAAACCACAGAAGATAATAACATGCAGAACAAGTGCATATCAGAGCTCTGAATTGTGACTCAGTGCTGGAATATTAAAGTGATTAAAAACTGGATGAACAAGAGGATACAAATGAGTAAAATGCATATTTGTGAAGGATGTTTTTCCCATTCCTCCACCTGCAAACCAAGGTTTTCCTCTCTGGTTCACATAATCCACCCATGTTTTCTAGCAAAGAAAAACCATTCATTCATGGATGGATGGATGGATGGACGGATTGACGGATGGATGGACAGACGGATGGATGGACAGACAGACAAGCTTTGTGTTGCAGCTCTATGATCGTGGCTGTTATTCTGAAGCCAGCGCTGATGGCAGATCAGTGCAGATAAAAGCCACAGTGTAACACTGCACACTGTATAATTGGCTCCTGCTGTGTAATAATAGGCCATGCTTTATTACAGACTGAACACGGTTCTGTAATGAAGAGCTGAAGATGAGACTGCGTTACCTGAGCTTAAACCGTGACTGCACGGATGAATGTGGAGCTGAAGCCTGAAGCTGAGTGAAGGCTGACATGCACTGACAGCTTATATCAGCTGCTGGAGGCAGAGAGGGATGAGACACTCATTTATTCACGCTATGATAGAAAGCTGCAGACCATGCAACGCATCGAGCTGAACTTACTGACACGAGGGGCATTCAGCTACCAGGGTTTTATACTCCAGACCTGTTGGACAACGACACAGATATGTAAATTAGAGATGACAGAGGGCTTTTCTGACAGAATATTCTTTTGTAGATGCTAGTTGCATGTGTCACAAGTAACCACTCTACAGGTTATAAATCACTGTACAGCTTTCTTCTCTGAAATGTAAAGGGATGGAAATCAGTTCAGTGATTCACCTTTCCAGGTCCTGCCACTGCACAGTTACTAAATCCCTCTCGGTGGCAAATGTCTTATTATATCCTATTCCGCTAATTAATTGCAATCTACTTCTATTTATAATGAAGGCCGTAATATCTAGAATTACGCACAGCAGTGAAGAGTACTACAGAATTGAATTCAGTCGTTGCCTCTCATTATGTTCAGCTCTTATCATTTTCTTTCCATGCATGTTTGGTTTAAATACTTTTCTGAGGACCTAATGTGCTCATTAGACCTGAAAAACAATTAATTAAAACCAATAGGAGGAAGTTTTGGTTTTCTAAGCCTGTGTGTGTGTTTAACGTGTATTTATCCGTCTGTGTGAGGTTGAAAAGGCGTCAGGAGGAGGGTCAGCCTGAGGCCGGGGGCGACGATGCAAGCGGAGACGGTGAGGGAGAGGCGGAAGCCGGTGCCACCGATGAGGATGCGCCCGAACCGGAACCGCAGCCCGATCCCGAGCCGGAGCCAGAGTCCTCCTCCAAACTGAGCATGTGCGGCTCCGTGTGCTCCTCCCCCGGCAGCTGCTAGCACCACATCGCCTCACAGTGACGACGGCGGGTCCCTCTGGCCGCTGCAGAGTTTGTGCCATGCCGACTGATATATTCTCACCTCTCTCCTCTGTTGTAGCCTAGATCGGAGGAATTGCACAGTGGGGGGTGACTTGATGCACAGCAGGACCCTAAATAGCTCCCACGATGTCCCCCTCTCCTTTTCTTTCTGTAGCATCCTTTGGGTAAGGCATGAATGAAGCAGATTCTCAGAGAGTCCCCATCCACCCTAGAGTAAGCTCTAACTTCTATGCAATGTATCATTATAGCATGACAAATAAGGAATCACTTACAAGGAGACGTCATCCGTAAACAGAAAGCTCCACAAGCATGACAACATACCAGGCAATAGCAGTCCACTTTTTGGGGGGATGGTGTTTCTTTGGATACACCTCTTTTTTCCTCCGCCTCCCTGTTTCAGATCTAACAGGGATGACTTCATTATTCAGCACACAAAGGCTCTCGGTTTATGTTATCGCCCGTGTTCTCACTTCCCTCTTTCTGTGCCCTAATTTGGGGCAAATTTTTTCTCTTTCTCCTGGAGCGACTTCCTGCTGTCGCAGCATCGTTTCAGAATCCCCATTTACAGTAAGTGACGATAGACGGTTTCATGTTGTAAACCTGTTTAAAGTTGTGCCTGTCGATGATTATCAGTATTAGCCCAACCATATTGTAACCGTGGATGCATCATAGGTCAGGATTTTCCTCTAAGTGTTAACCGACGTCCTCATCATGATAAGGTACTGTAATTCATCTGAAACCAGTACAGCAGTCACTATGCTTTCATAGTGATGAAGACCTGAGCCATTTTGGCCCTGCTTCATGCTCCAAAAACTCCGCTTTGGGGGTAAATATTGGTGTTGTCATCCTTTAAGAATCCACTAAGTTTCATCGTTTTAAGTGCTTGGTTAGGAAAAAGATCATCTCCCTGTAGAGCTTGGTTTGGAGCTGTGCTTAAGTTTGTAGCTGTTGGTACTTCAGACTAAATAGAAGAGCTAGTCTTTGTCATAGTTGTATGGGTACATTTAAGGTGGTACCGTTAGTCTTAACAGCTGGGAATATGTAGCAAAAGACCACCTTAAAATCCTATGGCCTAACAAAAAGAAAACCGTGTAAATAGCATTCAGTGTAGGTAATTAAACTCACCACAGTTTTATGTGGGACTGCGAACTCGACGCGTAAACTTAAGGAAGAGCCGCATGAAGCTTTACTCTGCTTCGTCCTGCTCTTCTTTCCAAGTGTGCAGGCACAACTTGTAGGCAAAATATGCCAAAGCTTTTCTAACATTTGCATAACCATTTCTAAGGAACTCTGAGTGTGTGAATGTATGTTTATTTTTTTTTCTGTACAACATGAAGTCCTTTCCTTCTACATGTGAAGATACTATCATTTATATACAAACATAATGTGCTTATGTATAAACTTTCGATATCAGGTAAACAGGGACCGTAAAGTTATGGTATGACATCATGCGAAATACACCCAATTAGTGTCTTAAAAAGAATTAAACATGAAGATTAATACCACTCTAGTGTCTGTCTGTGTGTTGCTAAACGTCAGCCAAGGCTAATCGCATTAGACAATTTTTACTTTAAAAAAAAACTACAAGGAAAGCCTTTAGTAGCTTATAAACATTTTTGATAAGTGTAATGAGAATAATACAGAAAATGCAGCTTTTAGCTTCTGTATTGTTGACTAAAGCGATTAACCAGGCTAGGCTGATCGCATAGCCTAGCTAGGAATTAAAACGCCAACTGCACAATAAGATGAATCTGAATTGAAGCCCTGAATCGAGAGAGAAGGTGTTAGTTGATGAGATAACAACACATGAGCTAACACATTTAGCACAAGCTAGTGTAAGCTAATTATTCATTTTAAAATAAAATAAAAACTTGTCTGTTTATAAGTGAGCATTAGCAATGATGTAGGCACTACAAGTAGGGAAGCTTCTTAGTAATCCATGAGCGGGTAATCAGATGTAATGTGCTATAGGCTAATGATTACTGCTACAAGGCTACAGACGCCACTGAGAGCATTAGGCATTCATTGTTGTTGCTAGCTAGCTAAACATGCTGGGAATCTTTGCCCCATTAAAAAAAATAGAATAAAATAAAACTCTGCATAGCATTTATTAGCCTACATGAATTTTAAGGAGAGGGTAATGACATAAAATGCAAAAACTGAAGCTTCATAATTTAACTATTGTTAGATATAATGGGATAGAAAAAGCATCTCTGTTATATTGTGCATTGCAGCAGCGTAAGGTCAAGTTTTAGAGTACTCTATTTGTTGTCTTGACAGTTTTCCATCATTTTGTTGCTTGTTGATAGTACCTAAGCTTAGTGGAGGCAAAGTTTAGAAGCTCGGTTACAGTCCCTTATGGACATGTGCTGCTGTAACCACTCTAAAATTGTAGTTATTCTATATTCTGCTAATTCCACTCTGAAGGCCTTTACGCACCGGGACAGATGCGAATAAACGTCACGAAATTGCGAATAATTCGGATGTGAAACACTGACGCCTTTTTTTATACACACCGAATTGCGAAATTGCGACTAAATTATGAATATTCCAGAACAGACTTCGGAGGTGAAGACAAACATGGATTAAACGTCAAGCGATGACGATTTTGTCCTGTTGCTTAAAAAAAAAAAGAAAAAAGAAAACATTGGGTACATCCGATCCCAGAGAGGATAGAAGAACTCAGATTTCTCCACAGCTTCTTTACCTCCTCCACTATTAAGTATACAAAATTAAGTCATGTTGTATCCAATCATTGGATGAGATCAGAAAATCACCAACGGAAACCACTATCGAGTGTTTTATTGTGGGCGGCTAGCAGGCTAGGCTACAAATAGTATGATAATATGTGTGATCATGCCGTCTTCATGATTCAGCTCGCTGGCAATGGTTCGCCACACGTTGTCCTTGAATTCGTTGTTGCAGTAATTTTTTTCTCGCTTGTCAAATAAGCAAGAGTGCTGTGAAACATAGAATATAAGGCGCTCGGACATCATTTACTCTAAATTAAGTAAAAAACTGTCAAAAACTGTCAAACTGTCACTGAAGTAGTGATTCTTTTGTCCAATCAACACCGTTTAAGTTCAGATCAGTAAGACTTGAACCCAAATAGAAGAATTCCAAAAAAGTAGGACAGGTCATATCGGATGTTACAACACCCACCGTACCTATTATTTGCCTTCACAAAATATGCATATCAAGCCGTATCAAATTATCTTTCGTCCATTTTTGGTTCCCAGAGCAGGTCGGGTTGCACAAAGCCTTGCAGACATGATCTGATAACAAAGTGTGTGCCGCTCAGACTAAAGCAGATCCTTAGTACCAATGGAAAGCGGAATAACTGCAGATTGATAAAGAAGACGGGCTCTGCTGGGATTTACTATGGAAACATTAGAGCTCATCAATATTGCCCAAGTTTCTCAAGACAACAGGGAAAACCGCTCATCTGTACAATGTTATTGACAACATCGTTTCAGTCAGATGGTTCCTCTGCTACAGCTTCAGCCACATAACCTCACTATGAGGAAATAGTTTCAACATTGACCAAGTGTTGTTTTTCTTAGATGTGTGAGAGTTGCTTAAAAATGCAGTAGATGAATTCACAAAAGGACTAGCATTAGAGGTCTTTCCAGCTCCAGCTTTAGAGTAAATACACAGACATGAGACTGGTATAAATCTTCTCCAAATCATCCTCAAATGGAAAGAAAATAAGTGTATTTCCCAAAATGTAGACCCATTTCTTTACACTATCTGAAATGATTAGATTTAGAAGCTTTGTTAAAAGGACATAAAGTGACATCTTCCAGGTCTGCCAAAGTGAATTTAATAGTGTTGAGCCGTGCTTTATCTTTTCTGCATGTACCTTAACAATGTAAGCCTGGTTGTTTTGCCAAACGGCTAATTTGTGCATGCACAAACTTTTTTTGGTAATAGCACACCTCACCTGATTATTGACACAGTCCAAAATCAGAGTATAACTGGCCTGCGTGACTATTTCTGGACAGTGAGTTTTGTGAATCTTAAACTGTACAAATATTGTAATGCCAGTGTTACATGAACGGCATGGTATTTTTAAATGATATGCAGTACCTTTTGGCATCATGCTTTCTTCAAATATAAAGCCTCATACCCTTGTGGGTGAGTGGAATGAGGTCAGCCGCCGTGTTTGATGCTCTGTTGTGGATTTAAGTGTTGCAGTTTTCTTTTTATTTTCCTCTTATTTTCTGTCTGTGCAGCAAAGAAAGAATATTTGAAATTGGGGGCAAGTTATCTCCTCACTCAAAGCAGAATCTGCTGCACTACTGAACACATAAAAATAAACCATATGTGGAATGGGGATAGTTTCTCAGAGTCGCTGAATTGATCACCACAGCCTCAGAAGCAACATAGATTTATGTTTTAAAAACATGTTAATCATTTATATGTGGGGGGAAAAAGTTGATTTTATTGTAGCTTTCCTCTAAGTTACAATACTAATCTGCAGGTTTGGCATTTCTTCCTCCATATCAGTGATCAATGCTTGCAAACCCGGCGTGTTCCTTACGCCGGGGACACACCGGACACGGAAGCGCCCCGAAGCGCAGCGCGCCGATTTTCGCACTGCTTCCGCCCCTCTGTCTTTCCATACCAGACGCGCAGGGAGCAGCGCGGAGTCGACAAGCTTTCTGCCTCTCTGCCGGTGTTTTTTGAGCTTAAATGCTTTCCTTCTGCTTC
>JBBBVT010000017.1:3763737-3782214 GCA_037177035.1 Craterocephalus eyresii | reverse complement strand
CCCCCCTCCCCCCCCCTCCCCCTCCCCTCCTCCCCCCCCCCCTTCCCTTCCTCTCCTTTTTGACTTCATTCAGGCGTATGACAAACTGGCAAATCCACCTGCCTGATCTGACATGACGGTTTATATAGTCTGGAAAAGTCATGAACTCCTCCTGCTCTGGATCTGGACTTAGATAGGATGTTAATTTACGTAGATGTTGGTTTTTGTTTGCTTGCTTGCTTTGCTTCTTTTTGCGTTTTGCAGGAACAATCTGTACAATTCTCTGCTGCTGGTTTCCTCATCAACATGGGAAAATAAAAGGAGGGGTCGTGCAGGGGGGATTCTTAAATCCCTCCAAACCACAGCTGCGTTCACTACTCAGCGTCAGTGTGAAAACTGCTGCCTGCTCCTCAGGATGGGAAAGTTTCCAGCTGAAAACAAGTTGCTGACGTTGGTGACGAATCCCTCACGCAGCAGTAATCTGCACATGTGTTCAATGTGGCTGGAGGGAAAAGATCTGAAGGGGCCAGGATGTATCACCGCACGTCACAAAGTTAACTAGTGTGAGCAGAAAACAGTTGCAGGAGGTTGAAGTATCACAATTTCTGACCTGGTTTAAGTGCAAAGTCAAAATGGCTCCAGCTGACTTGTTTGCAGGACTGACACTGTTATCCTTTACATCCTTTACTTCCTCAACTTTCACCTCCGCTGCTTTCAACAGTGACAAAATCAGCTGACAAACAGGTTTGGATTCATCTGGCAGTTTCAGCTGCAGTCAGCAGTTATAAAAGCCTTCAGCAGCTCACAGTTCAGCTCAGCTCAGCTCAGCGTTCACTTCTCACACGTCAGCTAACACTTCAACCACTCGATGCTGCGGCTCATTTTTAGTATTAATCGATGCTGAAGCCGAGCGGTGGCGGCTCAGATGGTTCTTTCTTAGCAAGAATATTCATCATGTTGTGCAGTTTTCTCTAGGAGGGGAAATTGATTTTATTTAATTTTCTAATGCCAATATATCATGCTTGAAACATGCAGTTTCTGAGACATTTTGCATCACTTTATGGGAAAAACTTTGTTATAGACAATCTAATATTTACCAAGAAGCAGAAGACTACACTTTAATCATTTTGACATGTCATACAGTTTAAATGGTAGATATACAAGGATTTTTTTTACCTCCATGTTTTGTTAAAGACAAATATGGAGACAAATGGAGACAAATCCATTTCTTTCTTGTGTTGGGCTTTGAAGGGTCAAATGGAAAATCGATTACAGGCTCCTGAATCAAATCAAATGGATAGGCTATGGTATCATGATGAAACCTGTGATTTACACCCATTATTCTCTCTGGGTGATTACAGTCCAAAAACATGCAGGAACCAGGTTAGTGGATGTTTTTTAAACCTTGTGGCTCATCCAGAGTGTGCCCTTATTACAGCTGGGATCAGTTCCAGTCTACTCCCATCCCACCCTGGATGGGGTGGAGCAGGAATAGAAATTAGTTTCAGCTGACACCTGTTTAACTCTCTCGTGTGTTTCAGCCTCAACAAAACACTCGTTTAAATTTCCTTCACTATGAAAAACTGTTTTCTTTCTTCTACTTTTTCTATTAATGCAACCTAGTTGTCTCCAACATAAACCCCATATGTAGCCTCTCTAAGTGAAGTAAAAAGATCTGAAGAGGATTTGTGTGTACGTTAACATGTGCTCGCTCTGTGTGCCTCCTTCAGTCTGCCATTCTTGCAGGATGAAGTCAGTGTAATTCACATTTGAGGCCGTCACTCGATTTGCCTCTGGAGAGTTGGCGCACATTTTTGTGATTTTCCACTAGATTACAGCAACGCTGGAAAACATTGCTGGAGACGCTGAACCTGATAGATGGAGTGGATGTCAGGAACTATGCTGACAGTATGTTAGAATAAATGTAGCTTAAGCGGTGGTTAAATTAGGAGCAGATGTGCTGGCAAAGCCCAGAACAGACACACGGCTTGGTGTACATCCATCCATCTTCAGTAAAATACTTAGGTGTGTTGTATTATGCATCAAACCCATAGTATGTGTCTGTGAACATGGATCAGCTCAGCTTACTCTCCAGCTGCGTCTTCTCTGCTTCTACCTGTCTGAGCTGCAGCTGCAGCCTCGGCCTTACCTGCTGCTGCGTATCCAATCAAGATGAGGAGGAGTCCAATCGTAGAGATTGAAGGACGGGTCATGATGAAGAAGGAAACCTGGAATGCAGCTTGTGCCAAGTACAGAAGAAGAGCGTGTAGAAGAAACAAAAAAAGAGCTCTGATGTCCTCCTCTTATTTTAAACCAGACTGGAGGAAAAGGTGAAGTTTGTTCTTCTCCAAATCTCTTTTTCTTTGTGTTGAGTCTGTTTCTCTATAATCCTTCCCTCCTTGACTTGGTTGCACCCAGTTTGCCAATGAAAACATTAACTCTGAGACAAAAAGCTCAGTATGTGGGAAGGGGCGGGAGCCTCGTACGAGGGAGGGGACTCATTTCTCAATTCAGTTCAGCTTCAGCTCAGCTGCATGGATGGCTCGTAAAGAAAAACTCTGGCTCATGTTTGTGTTTTTGTTTCTGGCATTTAAAATCCACATAAATTAATTTTACTGGAGCATGCAGTCTCAGTAAAGAGGCTCATCTTGCCTCCTTGTTGCCACCAATACTTATTTCTATCAACAATCATGATAAGCTTGAAAAATAAATTTTGCATTTACAATTCCAAACAGTTTGCATGCTGTTATTTTTGTCCAAATGCAACATAAAGAACATATCTGGTGTTCAAACTGAGACTAGGAATGGGCATAATTAATTGATGATCAATTAGTCGATTGTTAAGATTTTAATTGATTAAGTGTTCTTTTAATTGATTAATCAAATGCATCTTTAGACTGGTGCTGAAGTTGCTGAACTGGTGCGCAAATTTTTCCAGTGTAACCATTAAATGAATCCCATTTTACTGCCATAAAAAAAATCTAATACTACTACACTTTCTCTCCATTGAATTGATAATCAATTGTTAATTTTCTTGATAATCGATTAAAACAATTTAATCAAATGCTTATCCCTAACTGAGACATTTACCCATTTATTGGAAAATATGAGCTCAATGTTTAATCTGGTGGTAGCAAGTTGCTGTAAAAACTTGGAAGAGGCTGGAAAAGAAGCTGAATAAAAAACAACTCTAGGAGCATTTTATAACTAACCAGTTAAATGTGCAACAGATTAATAAAGTGACTGGGCATAAAAGAAGCATTTCAAAGTCAGTCTCTGAGATAGCATGATGGGCTGAGGCTCACCAGTCCGAGATAAACTGTGTCTCCAAATCTGGAACAATTTCAGAAATCTCTACATGTAAAACGGACATCTACCTTCTTCATGTATCTTAAAAAGGTCATCCTCTTTGTTTATTAGGAATCTTTGTGCACACGGGACAAGGCTGAAGATCAAAACTGGATGATGGTATTGGGTCCCCACCTGTGACTGTAGAAAAAAAAGGATGAACCTTAAGACCATGTGACCCGTAGGTTTCTGAAGAGCTGAATAGAGGCGTGTCTGGAGGCTCCAACCTTTCCATCTCCACAGCATCATAAGTCTCTTCAAAATGCAAAAACTCTTTTTGCCCCGAATGAACTCTCCTTTCTGTTGTCAAAGTGCCTTGTCTGAGGCAAATTGGAAAACGAATGTGGTCAAATGGTAAAAATCAGATTAATATTATTTTTTTTAAACCAGAGTCAGCGTGTCCTGCAGACTAAAGAGGACATTAGATAAGTATTATATAAACATCGGCTTCCATCAGATGTTGAATGTCTCTTTCAGGGAAGGCCTTGCAGATTTCAGCAAGATGATGCTGAACCACATCCTGCATCCATCACAACAGCATTGCACAAGTTTCACAAAACATTTGACTCGTCAGATGGACAGTTGCTAAGAGAATAGGAGCAACACAATGATAATTATTATCCTGTTTTAAAATTTTAGCAATGTCTTGCTGCCATCAAGTTCAAAATGAGCTCATGTTTTCCATGAAATAGTGAAATGTCTCAGTTCTAGCATCTGATAAATGTTAATGTTCATACTGGGAATAAAATATGGCTTGAAGAGATTAACATTATTGCACAGCGTCTTAAGTTTTGGGTTTACTTTTGCTTAATGACTGGACCAGTTTCCAATCAAAAATGCATCAACATGCAAAACTGTCACGTTCTTTCTGAAAATATAGACCAGTTCTGTTCAGCAGGAAGTCATAGAAACCAAAATCAATTCACCATCAGAGTGCCTTTGACATATCATCACATTGATTACTTCCTGTTTCTCCCAGTAAACTGACCCCATCGCTCGCTCTGGTCTGTGTGACTCACGCCACTCCCCACATTCAGACAAGCCAAGACTGTTACGTAGTAAACACGGTTATCTTCATTAAGCCAGACTGTCTTCAGCCTCCTGCTCTGCTCACTCGTCTGGCTGCTTAAGCAGATCTAAGGTTTAAGCAGCGGAAAACAAAACCGGGGGAAAAGGGAGCGGAGGGATCAGTGGAGAGAGAAGAAAGGAGAGGCAGGAGGCACTTCTGTTTATAAACAGAGACACAGAGATACTGGCCAAGGTCATGTCTAGGAAAAGCTGAATGTTAAACATCACACGTGGTTGTCTTGCTGTGTTTATTATCTAAACTTTGTTTACTTTAAAAAGGAGAAAAGAGAAAATTTGATGTAAGACTCCAGAAATATTGAGATGGAGTCTTGTTGATTATTCTGTTGCATTCCTCTACCTTTTAATTAGACTTTTTACTCATTCTGAACCTGATTAAACAATTTTTTCAGCTTTACCGGAGGAATCTGTGTCTGTTCTTCCTGAATACGAGATGATTTTTAGCTGCTCAACTGACTGTTATTCAATTATCATCCTCATAATGTCTCATGCATTTCAAAAAGAGGGAAACCTGGACTGCAGGGAGGCCAGCCAAGTATCTTCAAAGTTCAAAACTAACATATGCTACCCAGATTGTAGCATATTGTTAGCCTCATAACATAACTTATATTTAGCTAAATTGTGACATCTATGTAACTGTGTTCTCCTTATACTGCTGATTAACTGCATCATTGCCTATAAAACCTGAAAATATGTCTAAGGCAATCATATGAAGATATTCCTTTAAGAAAACAGTTTGTATGATTGTTTCTCATGTTTTCATAGCAACTTGAACATTTCCCCAAAAGTAGTTGCAACGTAGACTCATCTACAAACAGAAAACCTGCCTGAAGACGCAAAATTCAGTGGTGATTTCTGTCCTTGACCTTCACACAGAGATTTCCTCCAACTCTGTATGTTAAAAGAATAAAGCTCTGTGTGATCTTACATTGTTTGAAACATATTGTTTTACACCCAACCCTGACACCCTCGCCTTCTTGTAGAGTCTTCCAGAAGGATGTTTGCTGTGTATTTCATGAACCTTTTCCCCATTTTTACCTCATCACCAACTTTTTTGTGTGTTTTTTTTTTGGCATAAACTCAAGATTTCCTTTAAATTTTCGTTTTAATGCAGTGAGTTTAGCATCCTTCAGTCGGGTTCTGATTATTGGCTCGAGACAAAAGGTAAGGAACAAAGCACCTAGAAGGAAGCACTGCCGAGGGATCATGGCATCCAGTGACCAGCGTCACGCTGATCTGTGGTGTGACAGACTGCTGGGGGCAGGGTCACCTTCTCACCATCTATTTCTGTCCGTCCCTCCTCTTCCTGCTATCCATACGTCTCTTTGTTATATCCAGTCTAACGCCTGTCACTGCTTATGATGACTAGATGTCACCACAGGCACACGAAGATTAAAGGAGCGCTCAAAGTGCTCATTTTGTCCAGTCCATGGGTAAACTCCACCTCGACATGGACCTCATTAAAACCCTGTCTGAGCCCTGTGTGCCCACTTTGCCCCCCAGCATATGCTGCCTTCCTGCCACCTTTTAAGAGACTAGATCTAATCTGAATAGTGTGTATGGCAGGGTGTGTGGAGATACTCGGTGACCTTTGATTTCCCTTGACTTTGTTCTCCTAATCCTATTGTGGGTTTTCTGTTCTTACAAAGTCTATCAGCAGCTTGATTAAGGGGAGAAAAATCTTTCAGGCTTTCTTGATGAATAGGAATGTGCCGTAACCAAGCTACTGAGGTTCATTCATAAACATTCAGTCTGAACTCAAACCCTTTCACCGTTACACTAACTAACAAGTCACAATAATAACAATAAACCTGAAATGAGTGTAGTGTTTTATTTTTTTTGACGAGTGCCCCCTTTAATGAGGCCTGTGCTTAGTCTTTGTTGCAGTCCACAGCTTCTTTGTCTTTGGATTTACTCCCATGTGTCATCAGGTGGCGGCTGAGCTCTCAGGGCAGAGAGCTTCTGATGGTCATTGTCACCGGCAGAGGTTCAGAAACGTATTATTAGCAGTTCTGAACTGCGTGTCCAATTTAAAAAAACTGGGATTAAATAAAAACATTAGCAGCTCAAGTGTGAATATGCTTTAGGCAAAGTGAAACCAGCTCTTTTTAAAGTATTATAGACCTCATTCAGGCCTAAAGTTTCTTTCAACAGACATCTAGAACTTTGTTGTCTAGAAAGAATGTAAACCATAAAATAGAGAGTTTATCGGTACTTTAAAAGTGTATTTTCCTTAGAAAATGTTGCAAGTTGCATCGATGATGGATCGCATCAGGTCTGGACAGGTTTAAGGCAGAATAAACCGCTGGATAAAAGTCCAATCATGTCCTGTCTCTGCTGGAAAGTGTGGGAAATTGTGTGAGTGATTAAAAAAAAAGATTACCTACCTCCACACACTGCCAGTTGCTTTTCAGGTAATTAGTTTTTGAAAGAGATTGGGCACTTTCCCAAATCCAGACCTGGAAGCTGGATGTGAATACAAATGTGTAAAGTGGGATTTTGTCTAAAGCGTATTATAAGAAAAGATGGTGGTGTCCATTTCAGCTTAAAGAGGAAAACAAAGGAGTGAATTTCCTGTGTTGCTGAGGGTTAAGTGTTTGGTTATCTCACCAGCGAAACAAAAATCCAACACAAAGAAGCTCGTAAGGAAGAGGCCATTTTAAGTTGATGACATTTTCTAACTCGGACCACTTTACAGGCCATTAAAGACTTCCACAATCACAAAAACGCCGAAAACTACACCATTCCTCTTCAGCTTATCCTTATAGTCAAAAAAGCAACATTTATTTCATCAGGAAGTCTTTCCATGAAATCCTGACATCACTGATGCTGCGAAGGTCAGTCCAGATCCTCAGAATTAAACAAGATTCGGCCGGTCTGCTTACAGTTTGGGCTGTGGCCATTTCAGGGCGTCTCCATTGTCATCTAACTGTGTTTTGACGGGCCGTCAGCTTTTTTCCTTCTGCAGTTGATGTGATGGACTGTTTGTTTTGCTCAGATTTACCCAGGGAAGCCAGTCCCTCCTGCCGTTCCTCACTGATATAAACACCCACTGTTGTCTGCGGCTGCCTACGTGTTTTTTGGAGGCAGCTGAATCGAAATGTTCTTCTTTCTTTTAAAAGAAAATAAAGTGTTTTCTTGCAGATTTTGGTGACATAGAAATTACATTGGGAACAATTCTGGGCAAGAACCTGTTTCATTTCCCCTCCCAGCCCACAATCCTTCACTGCTGATCCTCCGTCCATAGTTGTTTCCTCGGTGCGGTTGAGCTTCCAGATCACTGGTCCCCAGATAAATTCTAATTCTGGATCTATCTCCTTAGACCGTCTGATTAGCGCTACGTCACAGAAAGGGAAGGTAATCCGGGTCTGGGCACCAGGAATAGAGCCCGGGGAGGGGACAGGCCACAGGAGGGACACTCCACAACCACCATGCATGTGTTCATGGGTAATCCCTTCTTAAATAACCCTTGTGGAGGTAAAGGGGGAGGGATCTGGAGCAAGGGACGTTACACCGTGGGAGCAGCGACAGTCAGTGTCCTCCAATCCCTCGGACACATCATAGCTGGGGCGGAAGAGGGATTCGGCTTTTGTCAGTCTTTGTATTGCAGGTGGAAAGTTGTCCAGGATGAACTTTGCCGCGCAGTTGTTCTACTCCAGCTACCTGAGCGAGCGGCTTGAGCGCCTGTTCTCACCAAAGCCTGCAATTAAAGACGTCGAGGAGAATGACCCCTTCTGGGAGAGGTGGGAAAAGCAACATGTAGGGCCCTTGAAACTCCAGACCTCTTTCCAAACCGGATCACCCTTGTAGCACCACATCTAGAATTCACAGATAGCTCCTACTTCCTTGGCAGCATTTTTATGGTCAAACCTGATCCTCCTCTTCATCCCTACAGTCACACTCCAAACCTCCTCCCCAGCTTGATAGTCTTTAGAAGAATTACCCAAAACCCACCATCAGTTTTTCATATTTTCCCATGAAATAATGTCCTGCTCTTTCCACGTAGCGTAAAACAAAAGAACCTATCGTCTTCCTTCTCCCTGCCATCTATCCATCTTCCTCAGCTCCAGCTTCTTGTAGCCTTGTGTCGTCCAAGTGCATGGTGGTCCACTTGTTCCTCCTTCATTCCCCCTTTGTTTCCGGCTCATTGTGACAGATGTAGAGTCTGAATTTACAATGAAGCAGCAGATTTGAAGAGTTGAATGTTGTGCCTCATTGACTCAGCTTTAACATAAAGAAACATCTTTTCTTCATTCTTCATTATCTGATGAAGTTGGGACAAACCAGCCAAAGAATGTAAGGAAACAGTTCCTGAAAGGAAACGCCTTGCAGCGGAGCAGCATCAGCGATCAGGGTCTTGTCTAGAGAAGCACTTTCTTTTCCCAAGCGAACCTTTCCAGCTGGAACAGGAATTTTCTACTTCAAAGAACTGTAGGAAGTAATATGAGTCTGCTCACAGTAGCTTTGTCCTCACTCTCTCATTTTTCCTTTTGATGACTCGTTAAGGCTGCTGTGTTGCTCTATTTCCCCCCTTTGATACTGTTTTTGAACTCTATCTGCGAGCTAAAAGCACTCTAATCGCAGATGCAACCTTGGACGTTTCTCTTTCATGTTCGTGTGAAGTAATCTGCCCAGGACTAAAAATAATGGACAAGTAATGGACCCTGGAGAACAGGTGAAAGGTCACCGTATTGTTTATAACAGATCAATGAGGTATAAATAGAGAAGGACGGCGTCTGCAGAGCCATTCAGACCATTTGTTTGGAGAATCAGCTCCATCTGGTGGCTTTTCCACTAGAGTTTAACCCACTGCACACTCAGCAAAGTTTTCTATCGGTAGATTCTCCTCCTAAACCAGCAAACTGCTTGTTAGACTGTAACTTAATTGACATGGCTTCAATGGGCTCTCTTAGATTTATATCCAGGCATGCTAGAGCGAGTAGGTACATGACTTAATCTCCAATGGGTAAGATAATCCTATTGTTGTGTCTTTGCGGTGCAGAGGGCCTGCTCGGTTCCCATGAGTTACACCATGAGAGAAACATCCACAAGAGTCCCATCCACTTTTGCATAGTGTCGTTTGAGAAATGAGAGTCAATCTGCAGAGAAATTGAACAATTCAAATTAATTGTACCATCCATTGTCCATTTACTGAGCTGTAATAAATCAAACTGTCCTGTGTTCGGCCCTAAATTGCCACTTAGTTGGTTTGTCCCCACAAAAAGAGGAGCCAAAACTACCCAATAAATCATAAGTTGACTTATCGATGTAATCAGTCACGGAAAGTGGAAGGTGCGTTGACATGAAAGGTGAATCAATTAATCTCCCTCAGAAGAAGGTGGGGTTGGGGGGGGGGGGTTCTGGTTTCCTTTAAATGTTGAGGTCTGTTTGATTTCCATCAAACGCTGAAAGTGACATTTTTAAAATGTTCGTACAACTCATCTGGAATGTTACTTAAACAGGTTTTTCTAGCGCCATCAAAGTGTGAGGTTAGTTTGTTTAGTAACAGGACACCTAAAGGTTCTTTTAGAAAAATGGTTTCTGGAATTACAGCAAACAAACATGAATCGTAACTCAGCTCTACGTCTTCACCTTAATACAAGGATGTCAAACATATGGCCTGGGCGCCAAAACCAGCCCACAGAAGGGTCCAGTCTGGCCCACCGGATGAATTTGGTCAAAGTTAAACCGATCAAAATGTTAAATATTGAATTTTTTAGTTCCATATTCCTGTAATTAAATGATTTGTGATTGTTTTAGATCCATTGTGATCTGTCGTAATACTTGTTATCTAGCAAATATGTAAATGAATTAATAAATGTAAAAGATAAATTTAATACAAAATTATATAAAATAAGTTTTATCTCGCCCTGCGACAGACTGGCGACCTGTCCAGGGTGTACCCCACCTCTCGCCCATTGATAGCTGGGATAGGCTCCAGCACACCCGCGACCCACTTGGATTAAGCGGTTCACAAAATGGATGGATGGATGGAAGTTTTATCTCAAGTAAATTGTATAGACAAAAAATGCTAAATTTAAAAATTTATTGTATGGTAATATATATTTAAAGATTAACTATTTCATCATCTTATAATCTATACAAAATGAACACAAAAATATTTAAATGAATTAAAATGTAAATGTGCAACTGAGGCAAAATATGATGGAAATTGCATTTTTTGAAGAAAATACGGTTGTTCATAGTGTTTTTTTAAAGTTTTTTTTAGATTGTTAAGTTGTGAATTTACTGGTCCAGCCCACTTCAGATCAGATTGCACCATATGTGACCCCTGAAAAAAATGAGTTTGACACCCTGCCTTAATGTGACCAAAACACATGACTGCTCAGTAAGGTGTCTGTTTTCTAAATGAGTTAATTTCTAGCTTTGACAATGACTGTTATGAAGTGTTTATTCCCTCTATACAAGCTCTTGCATGTTATTTGACTCTAATACTTGATAATTGCTCATGTTTTCCACTCAGATCTACTTAAATCTGTCCCCTGGTAGTAAAGTGTGGAAACCTTCCAGCTCAAAACATCTTAAAAAGTCCAGGGCTGAGGCATACTTGTGTATTTTGGGGAAATAAATCTCCCCACTTGGCATCTAGGGGCTGTACAAAAATCAGATTAACCCAGGAAGTTGCTCCATCCACATCAACATCATCACAGCTTGCACGTCTGTTCAGGGTTTATCTGCTGAATGCAAATTAGATCCCAGTCACTGGAGCTTCCTGTCTGCCACATGAACCGTGCACGGCTCTGCAAACCTTTTTTTAACTGTAATAGCTCGCAACAATAGCAACAATAGCTTTTCCAGAAATTAAAAGTGCTCATTCAGCTTGAAGCATTAGCTTATTTTGATGATTTGAACGTTTTTTACAATGTTTTCTCAGGTTTCTTTCAGTAGTTAGGTCTTCACTGGTGATTTCCAAAAGAATGCTCAAAGTTAGTCCTTTTTTTCTCCTCAGGGAGGAGCTGCGTCTGGGCCCCAATCAGCCCGGCGGCCCTTACAAATGTGGCCCGTTCAGTAATGGCACCGTGGGTCGCAGATCTACCCTCATCGAACCGGAGCGTCTGAAGGACTTTGGCGAGGAGGAGCTTGTCAACGGTGACGTGAGGGTCTATGAAACCAAAGCGGTGGGAGGTCCTGAGATCAAGCTCATGGAACCCCCAAAAACCAGACGGCTCAGCGAGTTCCGGATCGTCCCCAGACCTGCAATCCAGTTCCTCCGCTTTGAGGACATTAGTGCTGCAGCCTTCAGGATCCAGTCAGGGATACAGAAGACGCCTTGTACAGTACGTTTTTACATGGATTTATACCATCTCATACATTACGTAGAATGAGTAAGAGGTGGGTGACCCCTGACCTCTGCTAGGGGCCAAAAATTACTTCTATCTCAAGATAAAAGAAATATGAAGCAAGGAGATGGACTGGTTACAGCCATTTAAAATATTAATATTACGTAATGCTCTATTTTTTGCCATTTTTCATGCAGATTTCATTAAATTACATCAGTTTTTATGTAAACTAAAAAGCATGAACTAGTTTTTATCTCCGGAGAAGCTAGTCCCTACTAAAAATGTCATTCTGAACAATTGTGTGCAGTACTCCAGACTGTCCAAACAGTACGGGATGGAGATCTACCTGAAGAAGGAGCACCTGCACTACACAGGGTCTGTGAAGGAGAGAGGAGTGCTGTACCTGCTCACCTCCCTCACACAGGTAACAGAGAAGGGATGAAACTCTTCAGTCAACCAGGTTAATTTGATCTGCTTTGAGAGTCCAACTGTTTGCGTGTTTCCTGCACATCAGAGAGGATGTGAGACCAATTTATTTTAAGATTTAAGCATATTTGACATTGTATGGGTGGCGGCTTAAGGGAAAGGTTGCTGAGTTATAGTAGGTTAACCCAAACAGATCAATTTAACGTGACTAGCATGAGTTTGTGTCCGTCCAGGAGCAGCAGAGGAAGGGTGTAATCGTGGCCACTGACTCTAACTACTCCATGGCCGTGGCTCATCACGCAGTGGAGCTGAAAGTTCCCGTGTTTGTCATCATGCCATCGTCCTGCTCCTCGCCTCGCCTCCGGACCTACAGAGACTACGGCGCCATGGTCATCTCCTACGGCAGCACCAACCACGACTCCGTGAACCACGCCCGCCATCTGGCCAAAGAGAACGGATACCTCTTCCTGGAAGAGTCAGTTTCTGTTCCTCTTAGCTCTGGTTGTATAGAGCAGCAACTAAAGGTGCAACCCTTCTGGATTCTGCTGAAACACACCAGCTGTTTCTTTCTGTGTTGACTAGAGATGAGAATCCAGCATACCTGGCAGGACTGGGCACTGTGGGCATGGAGATCTTTGAGCAGGTGCCCAAAGTGGATGCAGTTATTGTTCCTGCAGCAGGACAGTATGGTCTCCTGGGTGGGACTGCTGCAGCCATCAAACACCTCAACCCGCAGGTTCTTGTCATAGTAAGTAAGAAAACATAGATTTTTAACTAAAGAATCATGAACGAATGAATATTTCTTCTTTCTTTCACCAGGTGTTTTAACATAGTTAGCCTGTATGGAAAAAGTGACATTACCACTTGGGTCCCACATTCCTATTTAAACTCTTTCTTTATTCTTCTGAAGAAGATTAATATATCTGAAATCAGCTGAAACTCTGAGAGCTTTTTACCAGTTTACCCAGGAGGCACACGACAGTCATGAGGAAATGTGCTGGGAAGTTAACTCAACAGTGAATATGATCAAATGCAATAAAGAGCATATTTAAGGAGACTTAAATGACCATAGAGAGCTCTGTTATCGTTAAATAGTCATTCAGCGTCAACTCGTTATAATCCAGTTACTCCATACGAGCAAGGCTCCTTCCATGAGAGTGGTTCCCACTGGTAGATTTAACAGGGAATTGTGGTATTGCTTGCTTCTTTTAACCTGTTAAAATAGGGAATATAACTTTTATATTTAAACAATAGGTTTCAAAACACTGAATGAAGTTCTAAAAAGCCAGAAAATCATCAATATCAGAAACAAATTGGGAAAGTACGATTTGTAATAAAGTGCTGATTTATTCTCAGATACAACCGTTGTGGTTTCTTAACTCAGTTCAGTTCTTGCATATTTTAAGATATGCATCCGATATTTAATATTTGCAAAGATTTTTGCAAATAAGGAACAAACTGGGGAGTTGGAATGTGACATTTTGCCAGTTCTCTTATATCTGAGTTTTTACCGATATTGCAAAGCAACTGAAACTGGTCAAAGAAATAAATCTTGGGAAATAAAGGGGAAAATATGAAGAAGTGCTGTACAGAAATCTCAGGGAACAGTCAGGAAAGAGAAGACAACATTTTTAACCAACTGTTGTATTTTTACATAACTTCACATCGATATGGTGACATTGGTTAGTGCCCACTTGTGCACGGCTAAATAAGATAAAACAAGGTCGTTATCATTAGTGGGGAGTTTCTGCAGATAAATACACCAGCGCACATTTCTACTGGTTCATAAGTCATGATTGAGGATACATTATGACTCTTATTACTTTCCCTGAACATCTGCGCTGCGGAGCTTAACACATATGATGATCCATCATTATTAATATGTTGGAATAATAACCGAAAGACTTTCTCCAACAGGGTATCGAACCAGAAGGTTTCCCTCTGCTGCGGCAGTCTCTGAAATCAGACAGTCCAATCAAAGACATGCACACCATCCCCAATAAGAAGCTTTACGGAGGTGAGCTCATCTAAAGAAGGTTGAACAGTTTTTGCTCCTGCATATGATGATGTCCTTTCTGATTTCTTGTCAGATCTTAAGGAGCGCTCCCTCGGTGTAAACACGTTCCAGTTGGCCAAGAAGCTGGTAGATAAAGTCGTATGTGTCAGGTACAGCATCTCCACGGCTTCTGTGACACAAACATGGCCATGATGAGCTTGTCATATTCTTTAAGTAACCGCCTTCAATGAGGCTGAAACATGTATTTTGTGTGTGCTGACTTAATTTAAATATCACGTCTGTTCAATTTGTTTCCGCTGTAAGAGAGGAGGAGTCTCTGGTGGCGATGCTGAGGTTTCAGGAGTTTGAACGCTCCACTGTGGACACAGAAGGAGCCATGGGATTGGCTGCCATCTTGGCTGGGCAACTACCAGAACTGAGAGGAAAAAAGTGGGTCAGATGTATTAATATTGTAATAATTCCTTCAACCCTCAGCAGGAGTTGTCTCGTGTGTTTCAGTTATGACTTGAGCACAGTAAGAACAACAAAAAAAGGCTTTTATTTTAATTGAGTCATTTCAAATATAGTCCTAACTCCAAAGGTAAGGAACCTTGGCGGCGCTAATCTTTTTGCTTCCAGCTGAAACCGACCTGGCTGTCTTTGTGCTGTAGGGTTGTTGTTGTGGTGAGCAGCGCCAACATGGACCCAGAGCTGGTGAGGCAGTGTGTGGACCGGGCTTTGGTTCTGGACGATAGAGTCAGTAAGTTCTCTGTGGAGCTGGGAGAGTGGCCTGGAGACATGGCCAAACTACTGGATGTACTTTCCAGGGAGGACGTCAGGTAGAGACAGCTTCTGCTGCTTTAATCTGTTTTTTGTTTGGTACCTGGTGCTTCCTTGAATTCTCTCCTACCTTTTTCCTTCTTCCTTGCAGGTTGTTGGATGTCTGCCATCGCAGACACGGTGACAAGTCAGACCTCTTCAAAGCAAAGGTAGGCGACTAATCTCTCCTTTTCACCTAATTCTCTGTCCTCCTCCTCTCCAATCCGCTCATGGACAGTTTCCATCATTGGCTAAGAACTCTATGGTTGGAGTTGGCAGGGTATTGGAGGGAATTAAAAAACTTAATATTACAAAAATGTATGCATAGGTATAGTTTATGTAGGTCTTTGTGTTGTATTTACATTGTAAGAAAGCCTGGTGCTATTTTCCAAAAAAATAAAATTCCCTTTAAATCCTTCACTTACACTTCATTGACCTGTTATAATTAACTCAAGGTGAAAAGTTAAGGGTTTGCCACTTTGATCCTAATTTAGTACATATTCAGTATCACAGAGTTAGAGGGACATCTACTGGCATAGATTGAAAATTACAATAAACCGAATCCCCCACATCTCCCCTTTAAAGCATGAAGGCTTTAACTGTTGGCTGATGCAGTATCATGGAGGGGCTTCATTGCAAAAGGGAAAGAGGAAGTCCTACGACATTTCATTTTAAACGAATAAAAAAATGATGGTTCTCAAAGGTTTCCAAGACCAAACATGTTCCCATGAGGCTATTAGTACGAGATGAGATGCCTAGTGGTCATTATTTTAAAAAAAGATAACACAATCTTTTTTCTAGCCATAAGTGAAGTTTTTGGTTAACCCAAACAGAAGGTAACAAAGTTTCATAATAATGTGTTATTTTTGTATCTTAAAATTTCCCTCTGAGATGAAAAAGATGATTTTTATTTAATTTTGTTATGTTTGCATGTTACTAAAGTAACCAGTATCTCCATGAGAATGATGGTTGCATAGTAAAAAGAATGTATTTTAGTCCTATCCAGGATCTTTTTAACAACGACCATAACCAAGTCATGGTCAAAGAATTTGATTTAAAATTGCAAATTTAATATATTTTTAGTAGTATACCTAGTAGTAGTACTTTGTAACTGGGGACCAAAATCTTGTTGCAATATTTTTATGTGACTGACATTGTGTAACCTAATTGCCTAACACGAAAGCACAAATTGACAAAAGCTTAATTTTTTGTTCTATTTGTCATTTAAAACAAAAACCTGTTCTTACACTGATTTTTTTGGATTTTGTTGTTTCTTGAAGGAAACACTTGGGTTTCACATCTTGATAATTGATGATCCATCAAATGCCATATATACAGTAAGGCTAAGAACAAATCCCCCATTAAACTCGTGACTATATTGTATTTTCATCCGTGGAAAATCCTTAATCACACTGTAACTTGAAATGAGAATGAAAACTGCACGTGATTACCAGAGTCAAAATGCAGTATCTTTGTATAACTGGCTTAGTTTGCAGGCTAAACAACTCAATTACCTTTAAACATTAGCCTCCATGTTGTCTTTGTTAACTGGTTCAACACAGTTGGCCAGTTGTCTAATCTTAACAATAGATTTGCTCGGGATTCTCAGTTGAAGAGTCTCTGATCTCTTTATCAGCGCCTGTGCAGTCTACAGTCCCTGTGTTTATTCGCTTGTGTCAAAAGGTGAAAGGTCTTGTATATAAACCAGCAACCTGCTCATACTCCTAACTCTAATGTCAGAGCGATGCGAGGGTGCTAACTCTATGTATGTTGACAGGTGGAGTGTGTGGTGGAAACCAGGGACAAGATCCAAAGTGCTCAGCTGCGCAAGACACTGAATGAGCGCTACCCTTCAATAAGCTGGCTGGACCGGTGATCACGACTACACTATTCACATAAACTGAACTAACAACAGAAAAACATATTGTAATGAAATGTGGAAAAACTTGTAAGAACATCCTGTAACTGCACACGTGTGATACATGAGCCCCGTCATGTCAAACTAACCTGATTACTACAAGTTCGTTCAGCTGTGTGTAAACACAAAAGCCGTGAGATTATAGAGCAAATATAATTTGTATTACTTCTGCTGCTGTTGTTCTGTTTATCACGGCACACTGATAATTGTGGAGTGAATAGATTGCATCCACAGGGTGAATCTAGTTCTTACCAGAATCATATACTTTGCATTAGCGGAAGAATGGACAGTAGCCTATAGTTACTCTTACAGAACACTGTACAGATCCATGTCACATACCATTATAAAATATATTTTTCAATGAAGGATGTTTTTAAGACACTGTACATATTTATGTATTTATATTCTCTGAGGCAGTAGCGATATCCAAGAGAAGGTGTTCTCTAAATAAAAGTGGAAAAATTAGTCCCGTGCATATTGTTTTTGTGGTTTCTGGGTGCAAAGTTCACAGCAAAACACCAGACCTGACGTGAGTTTTCTCTGTGGTGTACATTCCTCAGAGTAAAAGTGACGTTGCCTATAGGTGAGGGTAAAATGTGTCTCCCTGATTAATGGCTTGAGACAGCTCCAATGTTGAGTAAGTTAAGACAAGTTAATGCTCTTAAGTTTATTAGCAGAGGACATTGTGACCCTGTGCTACTGCCTGATTCAAACGGTGTCACACTGCGCTCACATGGATGGTACATTTTATTGCTGGAAGTCATGTAATGGCATTTATATTTGGGCTATTTAAACCCAAGATGAAATCATTCAATAGATCAGAAAAAAGTCCAATGAAGGTTCAAACTTCAAGTTCAAATCAACAGGCTACAGATATGTAACACTAATTAACAGTACGTTTCAGCATTTAGCAACAATATGAGTTAACTTTTCTGAACATTTTTGCCCCTTAAAAGACTGCATCTAACTGCGAATTAAAGCAGGCTCCTACATTTCTATAAAGTGTTAAATCTGAATAATTCATAGGTTAAGTGATGTTTCTCTGAGACAGCAGTGATAGCATGATAGTTTTCTAGTTTATAGAGAGACCGTTTAATAGAAAACTTTATTATTGTAATTTTTATGACTTTTACTTGTAATGGAACTATTTTCAATCAGTAAGGAACTTTAATTTAAAAAAATGCTTTAACCACCTTTATACCTGAAGACAGTAAGCATGCTAATGTTGTTAGCAACATTATATGTTGTTCCTTTATGTGTTTTGCAGTTTTTTGGGGAGAAGTTTTATTACAATCTTTGTGGAGTCAGAATGAAATAATAGGTCTGAGCAGTTCAGAAACTTCTGACCTACTAGGATTTTCACTCACAACCATCTCCAGGGTTTACAGAGAATGGTCTTAAGAAGAGAAAATATCCAGTGAGCTGTCTGGACCCAAAGACTTGTTGGTGTCAGAGGTCTGAGGAGAATGGGCTGCTGGTGTAATGTTGATGGGGGGGATTTTCTTTTCCCCCTTTGGGCCCCTTAGTCCTGGTTTAACCAGCACAGCCTACCCGAGTCCTGCTGCTGACCATGTCCATCCCTTTCTGAGCACAGTGGAGCATCT
>JBBBVT010000017.1:3734487-3744873 GCA_037177035.1 Craterocephalus eyresii | reverse complement strand
TATATATTTCACAATAACACTCCCTTATTTTACTATTAAAGGCCATAATATATATTTGCCTTTTATTTATCAAAATGTTATTTATTTCAAAGTCTTATTTATATTTATTCAATTTTCAATATTTTGGGCCTCCATAGTTATTAGGGCAGCATCTGTGTACTTACAGTGCACTACGTTCTTCCATAAATGTGTGCGTAAACACTCCATGCATTTAATGTTGGAAAGTGCACTGATTGAGACACACCGACAGGTCACCAACAGTCTGCTGTGTAGTGCAGCACAACTGTATGTGGTGACATGAGTGGACATTCGGACACTGCCCTAGTTTTTCTCAGCATTACTTAATGGTAGCTAACACGATTTATCATTGGCTACAGTACAATACAGTGTTAAGGTGGTCAAGCTGTCAAACTTAAAGCTTTAGTAAGTTTGAGCATTTAAATTTTCATTCCCATGATTATCGCATCTTTTAACTGAACCTGTAATAATTTCATTTTACATGGATCACATTTCAAAAGTATTTCAGGAAAAAATGTATTGATATTAAAAAATCTGATAGCTAGCTTAATATGCCAAGTTTGTACTGGCCATAGCGGCATACACTTATGCATGTGGGAAGTCTGTATCAGTTATTGAAACTATTTGTATCATTTATAAAACATACAGTAAATTATCACTCAATAATATAATTTCTTTTCAGGTGATTTTAGAATTTCTTTAATGGGGTGATCAAAATGTACAGCAAAACTGTTTTTTCCTGTTTCAACCAGACCAGAGCCCTGAAAGGCCAGTCTGTTCTGTCCAGAATATATCTGATGTTAATGGATCTGGGTTTTATTTCCCCAGCTGTGCTCCTCTCTGTTGGTATGAGACAAGAGACTTTCTGAGCATTTTTCCCCTTCAGGTAGCTATTTACTCCCATTTATTCGTGTCACTCTTTAAACCCACTAGAGGTCCTCAGCATCCCTTTACCCAGCCTGAGTCCTGCCTCCTACACCTCAGCTCACCTGTTTCCATGATGTGAATCAGTTTTCTGCTAAATTTGCCTTTGTGTATCGTCACGGTTTGCAGTTAAATATATTTTATATCTGTTGGCTTATCATATGCCCTAGTTTTTATTTTAGTCTCCAGCTTCCTTTGGTGCCTTATAAGACTCTTATTTAACCCCACATTGCATTGTCAAGAATAGTTTTGTTTCTTATTCTGGGTATCAGGTTTGTTTTCCTCTAACCTCTCAGCTCATATTTCCTTATCCAGAATGCAATGAATAAAAACCCAGGACAGTACACAGGATGTTAGGCTTGTGGTTTAACACAGTTTCCTGTAATTATGAAACATGTTTATGATGTTCTTACTGTTCTGGCCTCCTGCCTGCATCCTCACCATGAGAGGAAGGGTGTTATCCTTTTGTTAGTGTCTGGCAAGTTCCTGTCCCAACAATAGATAAACACAAACAATAGGCTAAGACGCAGGAGGCATCGGAGCTCTTCAGCCTGCTGAACTCACTAAAGATAGAACGGTGGAGGAAACGTTGCAGACTGCAGTCAGCCAGGTGCTCTCCGGCACATGATGCATAATGAGATACAGCTGAGTGCGGAGAATACTGGTAGTGAAACACTATAGGATTAGGTTCTAGGGGATTTCTGTAAAGGTATTTTGTGTTGATAATGCAACTGAGATCTCAAAAGAAATCCTTTTTAAAAGATGGAAACATTTTGATTCTGGCTTATAATAAAAGCAACTTTATCAGTACAGAAAAAAACAGCTGGAAAACAGGACTTTACTTCGCCTAATAGGTGTCAAAATGTCCTGCAACACAAATCTGGCATATCATGCTAAACTTTTTTCTTTTTCCTTCATGTTATGGTAATGTGACGGGTAATTACGTCTTTATTTTCTTTTATGGCAACTTCAGTTGCCATAAAAACTAGTTCAGTCTTTTTTGACTGTACTGCAATAAAGTTTAATGTTTAACCATTAAATTCATTTCATTGTCACCTAAAATGTGTCCTTATGGATAAAACACTAGTTGCGTACCAACTATTTTACTGGAATATTTTAGTGGACCCTCAATGATCTAACAGGAGTGTTTATGTTACAGTATCATCTACCACTTTAGTAAAGTTTGGCTTAAAAGATAAACTGCATTAGTGGCTTGTTTTAAGTGTTTATGAATCGACAGGTTTGGTTGTAGCCTAGAATGGTGGACATTATTCAGAGCTCTAGAATCTGAGCTTTCCAATAATGTATAACAGGTGTAGAGACCAGTGGAGTCTAAGATGCATCTCTGATTACTGCAGTAAAGCCGGATGTGAGTCTCCTTGGACTCCACATTGTCTAGAAATGAACTTTTAGCATTTGTTGTGTTGATGGGCAGCATCAGTTGCTTAATGGTGCGTCCAGACCAAACGTGATTTCAGCATCAAAAAACTATTGCTGTTCAAAGTTGGACGCTGGGCGCTCGTAAATCAGAAGTTTTACATCCAGGATCTAAAACGGTCTTGATGTTCTCTGACACTCTTAACGCTCGAGACAAGCATCTCGACAAACCCAGATGTTTTTTCCTTTTCTTGTATCTTTCTACAATGGCGGATGAAATGCCTGGCTTTATATATTTGCTCCACATGGTCCTTTTTATTTCTGTCCCGGTATCTGCAGGCAGACTTGTCATAAATGACATAGTTCGGAAGGTTCTGAGAACTTAGTGATTTATGCAGACATCATGGATGATTCTCGCATTGACCTAAACACATAGAACCTCTCTGGATTTTTGTCTTTACTTTATATAAAACCAGTACAAATCCAGTAGCCTAAGGGGCTTTCTAGAATGGCCTCTAACACATCTGGAGATAAACTTAACATTTTAAATTGAACCGGTCTCTGTGCACAATTCATCATTTGCAGTTTGAAGCAACATACAGTATGTCCCAAACATCAATATGCAAATCACTGAAATCAAGTCAAGGATTCAAATGAAAGTGAGTCTTCATTATCAAGTACTTCAATGTGGTTTGATCAATGTCAATAAAAAGCTTATATTAATAATAATAATAATAATAATAATAACACATTTTATTTGTTGGCACCCAAACTATAAAATCAGAAATCAACACTAACGTACAAACAGTGACATAACCCGGTTTTATGAATGAAGCTTGGAGATGATGAAACAGTTTCTTCTCATCTGACTTCAGTGCTTTTGGATGTATGATTAGGGTTAATCTCAAGATCTGCATCTGAGACAGACTCACTGGCACCGAGCAAAGCCGAACACATCATAGCATGATTAGCTTAAATGAGCTCATGAGAGGGATGCTTAGTCTGTCTGCGCTCAAAGCAAGTTTAAATTTGTTAGCATGCCCACAAGCCAAATGTTTTACAGACCTATCATGAGCCAAACCTTCAGCGTATTAGAGCTAATTTGCATGCACCATCAGGAACACATGAAATAAGAAGCTAGAGAATGCTAGAGGAGCAGACATGCAGCAAAAGCTTTATGTAACTGTGTGCTTTGCTGTTATTGCTGTGATGGCTGACCTGACATGTTCTGTTTATGGCTGCATGACATTTTATTATATACACTTTCATTTCTAAACCAAAGATATATAACTACAGAAGAAGGGATTGAGTTTACTTGGAGACGCCATAATGTCCCATCAGCGAGGATTGGCTGTCTATATGAGCATAGCTCCACAGATTAGCCATAAAACTGTTGGGTTTAGCCAGTAAATTAATTCTAAAGTTTAGTTCAGTTTTCAGCTTTTTTACTCATGCGACACCTGAAAAACAAGAGAAATGTTCATCTAAAATAAATGTTTTCTTGCTGGTTTCATTCACAGGTCTTGTACCCAAAGCTCTGACTTTCTCAGCATGTTTGTGTTGTTTGAGTTTTTGATTTGAATTTGAGAAGCTTGCTTCAAGTTTTTGATCAAATGTCATACGTATCCCATTTATTTAGTTACCAAAGGTATTCATTTTTTGAAAATTGTGGTTCTGTCCCAATGTTTTGTATTATTCTCGGTTTGCACAGAGGTGTCTCGTTATGCTATCTTTGGTCAAAGAAGAGGGATTTGATTTGATTTACACCCGGCTAATTCAGCAATTCTCTGACTGGTCTCTGTTCTCCAATGCGCCTCTGAGAGGAACTATCCACTAATAAACGTATTACACGAACAAGCAGTTACGTTAGAAACGGACTCCTTTCATGATGTGACTTTAGGGGTTTTAAAAAAAGTACAGTCATGCCCCTCTCAGAGAACAAATGATTTCATCCACTGATATAATAAAGCATTGAACTAAAAGGTGTCCCTCCATGTAAATCATTGTCTCATCTGCTGGCAGGCCTGAATAACTTACTGCATAACTTCCTGCAGTCAGATAAGAAAAGCGTGGCTCATGAGGATTCCATGTTGATGGACAACTCTGATAGATAGTAAAACAGGTTACTTTGCTGCACGGGGTAAATATTACAAAGATGATGTTTTCTGTTTCCTCTTACTATCAAAACTTTTTTTCATACAAAACTCTTCTTTTTGTGGAATTATGAAACGCACTTAGGAGAGAAGTGGAGGGCTTGTGTTCTTCCAAACCACAGCGTACCGGTTTGGATGAACAGCATGGCTGTCTAACGGGTTGCAGGTGGAGCAGGCCACATCGCCCAACCTTTACTGCTTGTGCAGTTATTTTGTCCCAAGTTTGTCCAGATAATGAAACACTGAAGTTATGTGACCAACGTGCCTCATTGTGTTGCGGTTGGTTCAACCTCAGGCTTGATCTCCTTCCTCAACACTGAGATCATCAGAGAAAACACATCAGTGACACAGTTATCTTATTTATCTAACTAAGGAATAATTACATGCACAATAAGTCTCACAGCTTGTTTTATGCTTCTTTTGTACAATACTGTTTAATTCACATTAATCATTTTCTTCGTTTGTTACCATTAAAAATGAGAAAGAAGAAAATATGTTAATTATGGCAGCATTGTCATATGTATATACATGACAGATGAGGATGAAAAGTGTTAGAGATTTGTGTTACATTATCATGGCAGCCAATCTGATGTCATAATAGCGTTACTGTTAGTGATACGACTGGTTTTATCTGCATATTATGATTTATCATATTTATGTTCCTATTATGTGTTTTATTTGCCAAAAAATTGAATAATTTAGTATTGATCCTTCCATCCATTTTCTGTCCCACTTAATCCAATTGGGTCGCGGTTGGGCTGGAGCCTATCCCTACTATTAACAGGTGAGAGGCGGGGGACACCCTGAACAGGTCGCCAGTCTGTTGCAGGGGCAACATGGAGACACGTGGACAGACAACCACTCACACATGCACTCATTCCTATGGAGACATTTACAGTGTCCAATTAACCTCACATGCATGTCTTTGGACAGTGGGAGGAAGCCGGGGGACCTGGTGAGAACCCACGCATACACGGGGAGAACATGCAAACTCCACACAGAAAGGCCGCTGTTTCAACCCCCCCACCCAGCCCAAACCAGCCGCCCCCTCTGGCTCCTAATTTAGTATTGATCTATAGTTGAATTATTTTATCATTTCAAAAATATTTATTTTTATCAACTGTATTTTTTATCATCTTATTTTAAGTAATTTACACCTCTTGATTATTTATTCAAAAGGATTTATTTAAAATATTTATGTTTTCTTAAGTTTTATTCATATTTCATATGAGGAGTTCATCAAACTTTTCCCACACTAAATTCCACATCACGGTAAATATAATTTTTCCACATACTTTATTCTTATTGTGGTTTAGCATCTTAACTTGCTCAAAAATAGGTTTTTCGTTACTTGTCAAGCATTTCACTGCCTATCTGACACATCTTAAAAGGTTTAAATCATTAATTTTACATAACTTTTCTAAGATTGGACCTCACGTCTCATTTGTAGCTGTTACTGGGATTTGTTTTCATTTAGGATTTTTATGTCCGTTATTTGCAAAATTAAACTTTTGTATATTTATTTGTATATATATTTTTTAATCTTTGGATTGAATCAGGCCCATGACTCAGGCACCAAAAAACCCTCTGCATTTGTTTGCATTTGAGGGAAACCGGAGCTTCAGAGAGTGTGACATGATGCACTGACAGCTCCCATCATCATGCATGAACAATGAAAAACCTTGTCTGTCAGTCCCTGAGCTGCTGTTTTTTAAATGGGATGTTTCCCATTAGAAATGTTAGACATAAACACTTATAATTAGCCGACCTATAATCTAGCTTACAGACCGTCTCATTGTCTGCAGGGAAGCATTTCCACCACACAGTGAACCCAGCTGTCAACATGTGGCACCATCATGAGGTTCATCATGTGTTTCAGGATTACTAAATAATACAAAGGTCCTTCCACTTATCCTGTTGACCTACTTCCTGACACGGCGTCTTCTGCTTGTGATCTTTAGAGCATTTGTGTGTGTTTGACGTCCAGGAGGTCTGACGGTATTTTCGTCTGGTTCAACTCTCTGCTCACCTTTTCAGTTCAAGCAAAGACTCCCTCGCTCTCTTTTCCAAACAATTTCTTGCCGAATGAATCCAGTGTGTGTGATTAGAGGCAACAGTCTCGTTTTCCTCCGTCTCAACAAATACACGCATGTGTTGGCGAGTGCTAACAGCTTTAGTGTTGGGGAAACTTGTGGGAGACAGGCGTGTGAGTGATGGTCCTCAGCTGCTGGCAGTTCCAGGGATGAAGCCTAGCCCTCACTAAAAATATGGCCTGTAATTTAACTAAACCCTCCCTGGGAGTCCACGCCGGCTAATTTAGCAGCTTTGTGATTGCACTGCGCCACTCTGCACCCTCCGTCTACTGCCTCACCCTCAGTTTACGCTCCCAGACTGCGATTGATCTCGGTCTGTAACAGGAATCAAGCGTGTGTCCGCCTGCGTTCATACTACATGATCTAGCATGGCCCTGATAGCATCAGGAAAGCGGATAGGAGACGTGAAAGAGAAGAGCTCCTCCATTTGTTTGCCGATCCTAAAATAGCAGAGCAAACTTCTGCCTGGCTAGACTCCAGTCCTCTGTAAATACTCTGATGTAATACAACACCAGGCATATGTTTATTCTCAATACGCGGAGAATATACAGAAATATAATATGATCACGTCTCTGGGGGAAAGTGCGGATTTTCTTGCATTAATGCAGAATACAACAGGCAAAGTTATTCTAATGAGGCAGCAGCCGCTCAGCTGAGCTCCACACGGAAATAGATGCTCGATATTAAATGTCTTCCACATGGGAAATAACTTCAGCGGCTCGCTGACGGCTTCAAGGGCGGCAGGTTTTACTGGTAACTGTCAGCAGTAACATATGCTGTAGCAACCTAATGAGCCGGATGCATGCTGGGAACACAGTGTCTGCCCTTGAAAAGATTGTAAAACTTCCATCAGGAAGAATCTCCTGAATCACACGAGGGACAAATGAGCGGGACACAAAAAGCATTATTATTATTTTAAACCATAAAATGGATGTAGGCCTGAACATTTGGACATTATTGTGCTTCTTGAGTTGGATGCAGGAGTTGACGAGGCCCTTGTGTCATGTAACGAGCCGGGCCACGGCATCACTGCGACTGCATTCTTCTGAGATGTTTCTGCTCCTCAGAGGTTAGTCAAACGGGTCCAAAGGAAGAAAAGTGATAAGCCGGTGACGTGCACGGAGAGCAAAGACCTGACCATGTTGACCCAGCCGACAGAAGAGCTGATTCAGCATGAATGTCTGCAGACTGGTCAGGGTGCACTGGTCGCTTAAGCATCAGCATATCCAGGTCCATGTGTGATTATCTGAGAGAGACATGCAGACTGGGAAGAAAGTGAAGATTAAAAAAGAACAGAGTAACATTTCAGAGACAAAAGGGAAAAAAAGGGATGGACATGGTCAGCAGCAGGACTCGGGTAGGCTATACTGGTTAAGCCAGGCCATGCTGGGACTAAGGGGCACAAAGTGGGACAAGAAAATCTCCCCCCACCATCACACCAGCAGCAGCCTGAAGCATTAATCCCAGGCAGGATGGATCCCTGCTTTCATGATGCTTCCAGCAGATTCTGAGCCTAGCATCTGAATGTGGAGCTGAAATGGAGACTCATCAGACCAGCAGCGTTTCTCCATCTTCTATTGTCCACTTCTGGTGAGTCTGTGTGAATTGTAGCCTCAGTTTCCTGTAGCTGACAGGAAGGACCCCCGGTTTGCTCTCTGCTGCATCTGCTTCAAAGATGGACGTGCTGTGTGTTCAGAGATGATGTTCTGCATAGTTTGGTTGGAACCGGTGCTTACTGGACTTCCTGTTGCCTTTCCATCATCTCCAACCAGTCTGCACATTCTCCTCTGACATCAGACAACTGCTGCTCACTAGATAATTTCTCTTCTTCAGCCCATCTAGAGATGGTTGTGTGTGAAAATCCCAGTACAAACTCAGACCAACAACCACTTAACACAATTCTGATGCTCAGATTGAACGTCACCACGTCTACACGACTACAAGCTTCCCCCCGATCGCCTGATTAGAAATGTATATGAACAAGCAGTTGAACAGGAGGACCTAAAGTTTCCATCTATATGTGAAGCTGGAGGTTCCAGTTCAGCTCATGACGACTTTTACATTTAAAAGCATCTGTGAGCGAAAAAAGGAGGGAGAGCTGATGTTGGGATTCTTGTCTCAGCAGGCTGAATTCTTATTTTTCTGCAGCTCAGTGCTCCCTTTAACCTCACGTGTCCTCGTTGCTGCTCGCTGTGATGCAACACCCTCAGCAGGAATACTACATCCATCCATTGTGTAGACCTGCAGGGAGGAGAGGGGGGGGGGTGTCACCGAGCGAGAGCCAGGTCACACCCCGGACAGGTCAGGAGCACTACATGTATGAGGTAATTATTTGGTCATGTGAGCCGCTGCAGCAGCTGTCAAATGTGATGATGGCAGGAGAATCCTGGGCCACCCTCCCTTCAGCTGATTGGACGGCTCACTAGGGACTGTCAGCCTATAGAGTTTTGCTCCAACCAGGAAACAGTGAGGGTTTTTGAGCTCTGTGGTTGTATGAAGGGTAAAAAGGAGAGTTAATGAAGACTAAAAAAAGAAAAGAGGTGACTTGTTTCAGTGAGAACAAACACATCTGTCTCTCGTTTCTATTGCTGTGGTAAATTACACTAATTCCTCACCCAACTTCCTTACACCTCCTGTTGCTCCAGGCATCGACTTTCGGAGCCCAGAGAGTAAGGAGAATAATTAAGAGACAAGAAGATAATTCCTCTCTGGTTTTTAGAGGAACGTGCTTCGTTCTAATTGCTGTGATTGAAGGAGACAGCCACACCTGGCCCACCGCACCGCAGAGGTCAGATCTCTGTACATCCCCCTCCTTCTTTAACAAACACACACCTCCTCCTGTGGCGTCTCCATCTGCAGCCCCGTGGTCCCGCCTCACACATCCTATCAATCCTATGTGCACAAGGAAAAACGCATCCACCCACTCACTCTGCAAGGGTGAATCAGCCACCCAGACTCACTTACTACAGCTCAGGCCTGAACAAACCGGTGCTGGAAATTCTAACAATGTATTTTAGATTATTCAGTGTAATGGAGGCTTAAAGTAAAAAAAAAAAGCTGAATATTTATGTTGACTTTATAGAGACCTTGTGTGGTTACAGGGAGCACCATTAGATATGTGAACAGAAGCTGTTTCCACACAAAGAAGCAGCGACTCTGAGGTGCAGCATGCCAAAGTCATTTAGGGAAACTCAGTTTAAGGCTCTACCAGGCACTGGCATCCAAATGAAACACGGCTCAAACCACAAGCAATTATATGGGAATGTAAGAAAAATATGAGAACAGCACCGTCCACTTCAGAGCTTCTGCTATTTTCTCCATTTCAAGCAAAACCACACGAGCGATGTGTCATATGAAAGCAGATGTCCAGCTGTTTTACTTTTTGTCAAAGTTCTAAGTGAGAAATTATAAAACCTACAACAAACATGGCAACAACAACAAAAAAGATGGCAAGCCATATCTTACCTTGTTTTAGCAGCACAATGATGGATATGAGGCAAGACCACAGTGTGTATTACAGGCCTGTCTGATTATCAGCATCTGCATGAGAACAAACCAGTTACAGAGGCAGCAGGAGCTTCTCATCCTGAACAGAGAAAAGCTTTAGTACTTTAAAAACAAAGTGTTATAGTTGTTTTACTCCAGCAGCATCCAGCTTTACATTATTGCTGTCAGTGAAAAGTTTGGGAGTGACCTGGAATAATGACTTCCTGAGATATTTACCCGTGTAACACCTCCATTACAAGGAGATAGATAGATAGATAGATAGATAGATAGATAGATAGATAGATAGATAGATAGATAGATAGATAGATAGATAG
>JBBBVT010000017.1:3707489-3718481 GCA_037177035.1 Craterocephalus eyresii | reverse complement strand
ATCTTCTATTGTCCACTTCTGGTGAGTCTGTGTGAATTGTAGCCTCAGTTTCCTGTTCTTAGCTGACAGGAGGGACATCCGGTGTGCTCTCTGCTGCTGGAGCCCATCTGCTTCAAAGATGGACATATTGTGTGTTCAGAGATGATGTTCTGCATAGTTTGGTTGGAACCTGTGCTTACTGGACTTCCTGTTGCCTTTCCATCGTCTCCAACCAGTCCGCCCATTCTCCTCTGACACCAGACAGCTGCTGCTCACTAGATATTTCCTTTTTTTCAGACCACAGAGATGATTGTGTGTGAAAATCGCAGGAGATCAGCAGTTTCTAACAGCCACGCTACGTTCAGTACCTTAAATATTTTTTGTTCCTCATTCTGAGGCTCAGATTGAACTTCAGCAAGTCATCTTCAACACGTCTGCATGACTAGATGCATCAAGTTTCTGCCATGAGTTTGGCTGGTTAGATGTGTGTAAACAAGCAGCTGACCAGGTGTCCAGCGTGTGTGTATTCATGTGGAACATTTTGTAGGAAAACTGTGTTCTACTTAAGCAAGAGTGGATGATTTACTCAGCGTGTAAAGCTGGAGATGAGTCACACGTGAGCCAAAGCTGACCCTCTGATTGTGTTGTGCATCCTGACTGATGATACTCTCAGATTACTCAGTCATTGCACGTTACAGTTCAGAAGTCTATAAAAGTCCAGCAGGAATAAATCCTCTGAGTACTGAGCTGATTTAGTAGGAGGATGAGTAGCAGCTCATATATTTTTAAATATATCTCATTGACGCATCCACTGGCGGATAGTTGACTCATCTCCTGAGTGAGCGCATGCATAAAGGTTCGCATGCAGTTTTCATCATTTACTCCAATCCAGTGTAAAGTCAAGAGGATCTTGAATTTATTACGGGAAAAAAAAACTGTGATGTCTCATCTGCCTGGCTGATCTAACAGCTGCTTTAAGAAAAAGCCTTCATTGTGCATATTTGCATAGCAGTTTGATATAATCCGTCGGGTAAGAATTAGTGTTGAAGTGTTCAAAATGAAAAACTCTCCCGCAAACGTGAGGTTGGGCATCACAGTCGGCCCCTCTATCCAGTTTGCTTTGATGCCTTTGAGGCTGCTTTCCACCCGAACAGAGTGAGCATCGTATACTTGGTCTTGTTGAGTCATGTCTAATTACTGGAGACGCATTGATTCTGTTTCTTCATGCCGGCTGAAGAAAGGCCATGTGCCATCAGCTGAAGGAACGAGACGGGTCATGAATATTTATGTGCGTGTAAGTCAGACGCTGTCGGGAAGGGTTCATCTTCAGCAGGGACAAGGGGAAGCCTGATCCAGCGCAAAAAGGGCAGTCTGGCATCTGCGATTTACCCGTTTTCACCCCCAAATATCGGAGACGACAGTGTGCTTGCTTGTCAGAGTCTCATGGCAGCCTCTTGTGCTCGCATTAAACGCCTGCAAATGTGAAATTATCCTAAAATGTCTCTGTTGAAAAGGACAACCCCAAAAGAGAGTAAACTTTGACAGAAACTTTTTCTTTTTGTTTTTAAATACGTTAAAAACTCATCTGAAAGAGCCGAGGAGCACCCCGGCACAGACAAAGCGAAGCCCTCCCCGGTGCCGAGGCACGGGGCTCATTTTCTCCACACTTTAATAATTAATGAATAATAAATCTCAGATATTATGGAACGGAAATGAATCGCATCTGCTCTCCGATCGGGAATCTTAACGTTACTGTTCTGGCTTCTCCCAGGAGGACTACGACCGCCTGAGGCCTTTGTCCTACCCGATGACCGATGTCTTCCTCATCTGCTTCTCCGTGGTCAATCCGGCCAGTTTCCAGAACGTGCGGGAGGAATGGGTCCCCGAGCTGCAGGAGTACGCGCCCAGCGTCCCTTACCTGCTCATCGGCACCCAGGTTCGTTCCTTACACCCTCTAAAAAGCTATCTCCTCTGCTTCCTGTAGAACTGCTATGATACTGAGCTATGTTGGGAATTATCTTAACAACCTCTGGAGCGTCCTGACCTCATGCTTTCAGTGTGTCATGTAAAAACACAACTTTGTCTGGCACAGTCAAATTCAGTTTTATGTTTTCTCTCTTGCACTAAAGTCATCTGAAGGTACTTGTAAATTAATGTCCAATCTAGTTATAATTCAAACCAGTTTATTGTAATCCACTTCTCATCTGGTTACACTGATCCACATTAGTCTAATTTATTCATAATAATTGTGTTTATAAGCCAAGTCATGAGAAATATTTGCTGAGTCAAGCAAACTGAAGGATTGCATGGACTCCTCTCGATTTACTCCACGAGGCAGCAGACAGTAAGAGCCGAGATGCAGAACAATAATAATAATAATACATTTTATTTATAATGCACTTTACATTTCAAAGAAATCTTAAAGTGCTAACGAGTCATTTTTGTTACAGAAGGAAGAAGAATTGTGTTCCTACTAAAATGCAGACCATAATAACAGCCTGGCTGCGATTGATGGCCTCTTGTTGTGTTCTCTGTTACAGTGAATCTGTAAAATGAATGTGCTGTGTAGAGGGGCTGGAAACTGCTCCCTTATGTTCTGCAGCTTGATGTAATTGTTCTAAGCGATCGCACTTTTCACAGCACACCTCCAGATTTGCAACATCTAAACTTCCTCATGAAGCAGTCTGCTCTTTCCTTTGTTGTGTCATATTAGTGAACGTCTGTTCATCTTTTCCTCTGAGAGGCTCTGCTTCTCTGAAATGCTCCTTTTAGACCCAGTCATGCTACTAACCTGATGCTAGTTAACCTCATTAGTTGACTAATGCTCCTCCAGATGTTTTTGATTTGTGCCGGTACTTTTCCAGCCTTCTGTGGCCCCTTTTCCAACTTTTTTGAGATGACTTTAACAGCGAGGATACTTTAGCTCATGTTTCACTCACCCAATGCTTCGTTCCTCTTAGCCTCAAGGTAATCATCCATTTTCTATACCTGCTTGTTCCAGTGCACACTCTCAACAGATATAGTTCCTGCTGCAGGTTTTATAAGACAGTGGTTCTCAAACTTTTTGAGCCAAGACCCCCGAAAATAACATGTTGATGTTGGCAACCCTCCATAACAACTGAGTGGTTAATTGTGTTAAACAGTACAGCAGATGGGCCATCCATCCGCTAAAAGTAAGGCTGAAAACAGTCTGAATCATCATGACTGACTTCATAACTGTTCACACGCACAAAATCAGATTCTTTGATCAACATGATGATGACATGTGAACTAAGTTGTTTATGTATTGAAATAAAGGTGCTGATTTCACTGATTTAGTTCTACATTGATGGTTTAATTTTGACAGTCTTGGTGCAAATCTCAAATTTATTTGATATAAGTAGTTGAAATGTTTTACAGATGTCTTGCGACCCCGATGAGGGTCCCGTCCCCCAGTTTGACAACCAGTGTTATAAACACAGTACAAACTGCACTGTTGAGGGTCTAACTGAAATAGCTTTTAGGGCACCGCTACCTCAGTGGTAATCCTTTGTACCCCTACTGGTACAATTTGGTTCTTTCAGTTTCTGAGCGTGCAGGTTTGCAGAGGGAGGTGGAGCTAGATGCAGAAAGAACTCGTATGCTCAGTTAAAATATGTCCACACAGAAAAGTCCACCAGAAGTACAAAGCAGGAAGCTTCCTGCTGTGAGGTGATGCTTAGAATCATGCCGCCATACGGTTCCTTAAAGCACAGCGGTCAAACTCCTGTCCTGGAGATTTCTGTCCTTTCTCTGCTCCAACACATCTAAATCGAATCAGATAGATCCAGCAGCCTCTTGTCTTCTTTTCACACAGTACTGCAGCACAGAAACGACAGAAACCTTTAAGTCTTGTGCCTTTAAGTCATCATCAGTCAGAATCAGCCAGTTAGCCTCTCAGCGAAGCTTCACACACATCGCTTCATGCATGAAGCTTTATGAGTCCAAACATTAGTCCTCAGTAAGCTCAAATGTGCCAGTACGGCCTTTAGAAACTGCACACACACATCTTTATGTATTTATTTGGGGGGGGGCTGTGTTTCCTGGCATCTGGTGATAATGATTATTGGTGATGGTGAGGTGATGATGAGGACGGAATGGGTGTCTGATTTATCTTGTGTCAGCTGATGTTTTCTGCTCTATTATCAGTTCCTGTCATAACTCGCAGGCTGGATACAGATCCGTGCACATGCTCAAAGGCAGCGAGGGGCAAATACAGAATAAAGTTAATGAAGGCTGCAGCGGGCGGCTCATGTCGTCTGCTTATCGTTACCGGTGGTAAAGGGGGACGGCAGCGCTGCAGCGGATGAAAGGGAGCGAAGAACCTTGTGGTTGGTTGTGAAATTGCTTTTGCACAAGAGCAGGAAGTGTGGGTCAACGACTGCGCCGTCCGCTGTGCAGTTCAGCTGATTTGGTGCTGAGAAGTCAAGTTAAAACTATCAGCCAAGTGTGTGTTAGCTCAGCGATTACGTTGACTTAGCTGAGAGGAAGTGTCCCGTATCTTTTTCAGATTGATCTTCGTGATGACCCCAAGACAATTGCCAAACTGAATGACATGAAGGAGAAGCCCATCACCACTGAGCAAGGACAGAAGCTGGCCAAGGAGGTTGGTGTGCAGCAGCTGAAGCTCCTATTTTCTCTAAATTCAAGCTGTTGGGGCCCAGTTAGATTCCTGTTTGTTGATCCGACCCAGGAATGCCTCTGTGTGGATGCTGAAACGCTTGGAATCAGACCTCTGTGCATTCTTTGCTTTTAAATGAGTCCAGAAATACATTCTGGGTCGACACGGACGTCCAGCAGAGTTGGAGGCTGCAGGACCAGAAGCGGTCTGTGATTAATCACTGCCGTCAGGCCGAGAGCGGGAATCAAAGTCAAGAAATCCCAACGTGCATTCATTAATGAGCTGACGCCCACGCGGGTCAGATTCTTGTTTCATGGAGATGTCAGGTAACAATTGGCTTAGTGATGAGCTGAGCGACTACAGAATTCCTTTCACAGTTCAACGGGTGTCTTTAGCACGATGAAGCAGGTTTCCCATGACTCGTTAGAGAAATGCACGCACTGGAAGATATTCTTGACCATCCCCTTATCAGGAATGCAAAATTCCTTTTTGGAAACTTCTTCGATCTTGGCTCAAGCTCGCTGGCCTCTCAAATTTATGATAATTATAACAAAAAATGTACAGATCCTATAAAGCGATGCAGCAATGATGACTCGTATCCCAACTATCTGTCAGAATATTCACCATAGCTGCCAAACTCCTTTAAGGGTATTTCAGTGTTAAAAGGAGGCATCGATGCCTTTGGCATGTTAAAATCATCATAATATTGGCTTTGCTTTAAAACCGCTGGAAACATAAAGTAAGTAAATGAAGCAAGTTTTTAGCTGAACCTGACATTTATTATTGGGCCAATTGGAGTTTTATTCATGGGCCTATCATTAAGTTTTGAGGCTGAGTATAAGAGTTATTTTCAGAAAAGTCTCCATGTTTAGCTTTAAATTTGGATATCTGGAGTCAGTGGAATTACAGTGCCACTGAGCTATGTCTTAAATTTTTTTAAATGTTGGAAATTTATCAATAATACACATTGTTGTTGCACTGTCATTTTTATCTCAGATTCTGATTCGCCGATTGATACGAGATGATGTCACAGAATCACGTCCAATCATATAAAGTCACAAAAAACTGCTTAAATATCAAAATTTGCTTTAATTCCTGAGCTCCTGACATTTATATCATTTTCTTAACAAAAAGATAGTATTGAAAAAATATTTTTAAGAGTACTTTTTATTTCCCATCCATCCATCCATGCATCTATTTTCCTCCATTTATCCAGGGAAATAGCCTAGAAAGAGAGACCCAGACTCCCTTCTCTCTGGTCTACTTGCTCCAGCTCATTCATGGGCCATCCTAAGGTGATCTTAGACCATCTGAAGGACATAGTCCCTCCATGTCCCGGGTCTTCCTGGGGTCTCCTCCCAGTGATGCATGCCCAGAGCGCCTCACCAGGGGGGCGTCCAGACGGCATCCTACTCAGATGACCAAGTCTTACACAATTACTTCATTAATCTTAAGATCAAAACTATTGGACCTTTGATCATCAGTGCGTTATAAATATTATATAGTCAAAGCTTTAGGTTACAGAAACACACTTTATCTTCAGAGCCATCATGATTCTATAGCAATGCTCGCAATTTCAGGCATTACATTTCCACACATTTTAAGCTTTTATTACAAAATGGTAATAATTGGAGTAAAACAACTGGGCATTGGCTAATATCCATACCAATAACATTCCCTGAACTGGGAGAATTCTTGGATTCTCACAGCTAATGATCTGTCTCGTCTGTTTTTCGCATCAGATTGGTGCTTGTTGCTATGTGGAGTGCTCGGCGCTGACCCAGAAGGGCCTGAAGACGGTGTTTGACGAGGCCATCATCGCCATCCTGGCTCCAAAGAGGAAGAAGGGATCTTTGAAGAGAAGACTGGGACCCCGCTGCATCAACTGCTGCCTGATCACGTGATACATCAAACCCGAGCTCACGGAGATGCCAACCACAAACCAAACCTGAACTGAAGGAGAAAGACAGGCACAGGAAAAATGTGGCGATGAAAACGTATAAGAGGACTGAAAGGGACAAAACAAGAGCTCATTTCAAGCTGCGGGGCTCTTGACAGGCCATAACTCTCCTGCTGTTCACGCCGAGGATGAGTATCTAGTTTTCTACCAAAGGAGCGCAAAACCCTGTTTATGCTCTTCTCCTAAAAGACTTTTGCCTCAAAAGTACCTTCTTTTATAACCATTTTTAATCATTTTTTTCTGTACAATGTCGATGTATGCTGTCATATAAAAAAGAAATGCATAAGAAAATTCTAAATTACTTTTCTGGTTTAAGAGAAATTTTAAGGAATTAATTTTATTTCTATGGTCTCTGAAAGATAGATTCTTGATTTGTTCATTTACTATCAAAACTCCAAAATGAAGACAGAATCTAACATGAACGACACTGTGCCCCTCAGTATACTTGGAGTTTTGGACCTAAGGGCCCAGTTTTACTTTCTCATTATCATTATTATTATTTTTTTAATTTAAAGCTTTTTGGCTCACTAAGTCTTCAGTCATGTACCATCTGAGGAAATTTATTTTCACATAAGATTTTTTTTTTCTTTTTAAAAAGTTGAATGTTTTATAGTATGACATGCCAAATATTCTGTAAGTGAAAATGGAGCTGACGTCTTCATGAGAAACTCAAAAGATATTATTTTAAAAATCAGTATCATCCAGAGTCTATGTTTCTGTATCTCTAAACTAGACGTCATGCAGTCAGTGCAAATAATATTTTATCAGCTTATAAGTTACCTTTTTTGTTTTCATTTTTGTTATCCTGCAATAACATCTTATAATTTTATCATCTTCAAGAAGGTTTTTGAATAGAGAAGAGGGATCTCATTTTAAAAATGAAATTCTGACTCATATTCTGATTTTTATTAATGTCCAAAGAAGCAAATGCACATGTTCATCAAAACTAGGAGCTTAAAATGACCCAATACTGTATATGTGATGCACAACATAAAGCACAGTCAGTGCTGCTTCTTTTTTTCAGCACAACACACATTCCCATGCTGTCCAACACTCCCTGTCCTAAAAATGGCTGATTGAAGCACAGATGATGCACACTTTTAGGCACAAGCACAGTACACCCTCTCAGCTTGCACACTTTATCAGATTTACCAAAATCCCTTTTAAAAGGCTCCCTTTGTGCGTCACAAATGTCAGCATTTTAGGGGATATCAGAAAGAAACAGATTTGTGGATTAGCTAGTTGACCCAGCTACTGATAATTTTACTATTTCGTTATTCACTAAGTCAGTAAATAAACACCACAAGATTATATTTCACTACAAATTCTAATTTATAAGGATAGTGTAGTTCCCACTAGCTTTTTATATCATTTAGTGGCCTTTGGTTAGCATGACTCATTTAGCCAATGCTAACCGTGGGTTAGCGCTAGCTAACTGACTGACAGCGCTACCGTTAGCATCTACCCTTGTTTGCAAAATTATTCCTATGCTTCAATGAGAGAAAGGGGAAAAAAATTACAGAAATTAAAATAATTGGAGACTGAAGAAATTAATAATAAATATAAATTGATTAAATTATATTAGTGAAATAAGAAATTGTTTTTTAATTTAACTGAGTGGAAAATATAAAAAACAAAAAAACAATACGGTCCTGGACCAATGAGAGTGCTTTGCTTATAAGCTGTGGGCCAGAATACCTGCTGACAGGTGTGGAAGTCTGATAGGGAGTTACAGTAAACACCTGATTGCAGTGATTGACTCAAAGGATTGTTAAACAAAATATTAGCTAATGGGTAATGTATATTGGTTTTTTCTATTTTTGATTATTTTTGTAAAAAAAAAAATATCCCTATTGAACCACAATTAAAAAACAATGTGAATTTCATAAAATGTTTACGTATTACTACTTGTGTCAGTTTCAGCTCATTAAGTGACAGCTGATTTTTTTTTCCTTCTTTAATGGAAATGTAGGAATACTTTTGCAGACAAGTTAAAGTTCTTCATATGTCTAGTTAAAATGATGTTCAATAATCTATGAATTGAAAATATTCTAAATTATGTTATCCAAAGACAAACAGTACAATGCAACACATAAAATGTTATGTAATCTAAACAATGAATTCAAAAACATAACGTAGAGTTAGCATAAAAACTGACTCACTCTTGACTTAAATGTAGCCCCTAAGCTTTATGATTACAGCTTTCTCAAAACTGCATTTTAGATATCATTGCTATTATATTATTGAGGAAAAAAATATATACGTACTTTATTTTTATAGCCAAAGCTCGACTTCATGAATCATTATTTCTGACTCCCAAATACCAAGAAGTTAGGATAATTTTGAGAAATGTAAATATGCAATGCAATGATTTAAAAAATCTCATCAACCAATATCTTATTCTGAATAGAACATAAACATCAAGTCAGATTTTTAAACTGAGACGTTTTAACATTTTATGGAAAATTTATCTCATTTTCAACACATCTCTAAAAAGTTGGGAATGTCAAAATGATTTAATTTCAACATTCTAATATGTTGCTCTGGGAATAAAATCTGAGGTGATGAGTTTGGGTGAATCTTTTCATTCTGCTTTTATTTACATTTTACACCCAACTTTTTTGGAAATTGGGGTTGTAGAATTTAAATATAAAATTTAATCGCCTGCACAGGCTAATAGTCACATGTAACAAAATATTTAAACTGAAATAAATAAAATGTTTTTCTGCTGAGTAAACAGTAGCTTAAATATCTGAGTCCCTCCAAGTTTATGGAAAGGTTTCAAGCTTATATGTGTGTAGTCAGTGCTGTAGGTGTTTGCACAAGGTTGTGGTTGAACTTTTCTTGCAAGCTGAACATTAGAAGTACAAGTTCCTTTTGCTTTTATGCATTTTTATTTGCCTTTTCTAACATTTTTTAAAGATATTACTCAAAGGTGCCAACTCTTACAATTAATTTGTTAGATATGATTAATTAAAGCTTTAATGTAAAAGGTGCTCCTGCTCTCTGTCCCAGCCTGTGTTGTATAACCGCCCTTTGAGCAGCAGAGACAACTGCAGCGCGAACAGTCGCGTCTCTCGGACAGTTTTGCTTGCCGTGTGAAGGTCCACCCTCAGGATCCAGGACCGAAGTGCCACAGCCACCGATGCATTCTCCCATTGATGCTCCTCTCTTCTCAATAAATGTGTTTACTGTGTAAATAAGCTGGCTTTGGGGGTTTAACTCGGCCAATGTGAGATGTGCTGCAGGGCGCATTTGTGAAATTAACTTGTGCTCTGTTTATTCCTGGAAGCTCAGGCCTGCATTGCTCATCATGGCACAAACATGATTACCAGGTCAGCAGAGAGAGACTGAAAAACATATGAATGGGAAAAAACATCCTAATATATGCTTTATTTGTCTTTATTTTGTCATCCTAAATGCTGTTGAATCCATTTTATTCTTTTTTAAGCTGAGTCTGATTGTGTTACGAGTCGTATTGATATCTGGAGCATGAGCGCCCCCTGCTGGGTGCAGTGGTGTACGTAGATTTCTCGAACTCTGCAACTGCAAAAATTTCTTGCATGCATGATTTTCTTTCTGCTCTGCTTTATAACTGTTACGTCTGCCTTAACCATGGGATACTTTCTGCTCTGTTCTGAGGAAAGTCAACTTAATACCACCTCAGCCTGCTTCTATATCATGTCTGCCCGGGTTCATTTGATGTATGTTGTGAGGATTTTTGAAAGAATTCATTAAAAAGTATGAATTGTATCTGTTAAGCTGATTTTTTATGGATAGATTTTTTTTAACTCAAAGTTATAGCCATAAAAGAAAGAGGTCTAAGGCAGAGGAGAGAAAGGAAGGCACGTCTTCTTCAGCCTTCATTCTTCACATTTGCTGATTTGTTTCAGTAAAATTGGTCAGAGGAAAAGTCAGCTGACATTTATAAAAGTATGTATTTCATCTTAACACCATAATGCACTCTAGTGTGCGGGTTATAAAGGTGACTCTTGGTAATGTGAATGCAGAATCAATGTTCACAGCAGCATGTTGGAAACAAACACATCTATTCAGTGTGTATATGTGGTGAGGTCACATGGTCTGTAGGCAGACACTTTGAGTCACATGTGCTGTCATGCTGTTTAGATGACACACAGCCACAGCTTTCCCATGTGAAGGATTTATCATAAAATAAAAAGATTTAATAATAGATATACTTACTGGCCACTTTATCAGGTCCATCTTGCTAGTACTGGGTTGGATCCCATCTTATTCCCTCCAGAACTGACTGTGTTCTTGGTGTCAAAGATTCAAACAAGGTGATGGAAACCTTCCTCAGAGGTTCTGCTCCATAACAACATGACAGCATCACACAGCTGCTGCATCCATGATGAGAATCTCCCGTTCCACCACATCCCAAAGGTGGAATATT
>JBBBVT010000017.1:3696289-3706910 GCA_037177035.1 Craterocephalus eyresii | reverse complement strand
ATGTATGATGCAGTAATTTGATGTGAGATTGATCCTTTGGATGGACCTTTTTACAACCATAAGAAAGGCAAAGCTTCAGGCTATTTATCATAGTAGTAAAATCTTGACCAATCTTCAACATCAAATTGATGTCATGGAACTCGTTGGGTTGTACTCTAACATCAGCCAGTGTATTTTGTGAGTATGTAATGATGGGTAATAAAAAGAAGAATGTGTATTCTGAAAGTAGCATTCATAACCAAATGGTTTGAGTGGTTTCCTGTTCTGATCTGACAGGAGGGGCCTGCTGGAGGCCGTCAGCTGCCAGGTTGGACGTGTTGTGTGATGTTCTGATGTTCTGCATATGTTGATGGGTAACAATGCTTACTGAACTTCCTGTTGCTTTTCTACCAATCTCTGTAAACCAGAGATGGTTGTGTGTGGAAATCCCAGTAGATCAGCAGCTTCTGAACTACTCAGACCAACCACCATGGCACCTTCAAAGTTACTTAAATTATCTTTCTTCCTCATTCTGATGCTCAGATTGAACTATAGGAAGTTGCCTTCGCCATGTCTACGTGACCAGATGTGGTGACTTGCTACCATGAGATTGGCTGATTAGATGCTTATGTTCCTGTGCAGCTTTATTTATTGCTTTTTGTATACTTATTTGTCTTTAACATGACCTTGCTGCCAAATACAACTTTAAAAGTCTGGAATAAACAAATAAATCAACTTGAGGATTTGCAGGGATGTTGATGTAGATTGTCTGTAATACCACAAGATGGCAACCCTCCCTCTGCCAGCACATGAACAACCTCCTCAGCACTATACCAATTTATCAAATATACTCAACAATGCATCTTTTATTTGCTTAGAACATGTTTTACTTCATGTATTATTTATAAAAGATAAGACTTAAGTAAAAATAGACTGTGGGATGAAAACTTGTAATTCATGTAAAAAAAAAGCTGTGCTACATGAATTGTACACATTTTGTTTTCTGGATTGAAACGTTTGACAACGTCTGCATGTAACTGAAAATCAGTTGGCATAAAAATGTGAACTATATGTAACTATAAGGATTTATGAATTAGTTGCTCTCATATTTATGTTTAAACTAATCCAGCAGTTCTGAGAAAAATTTCTATTCCTGAAGAAACCATTTCAACATCCTCCGTCAGACATGTCCTCATGGCTTTGTTCATTACATCACACGTGAGTTATGATTATCCCCAAAGCAACATATTTCTTCTTTTTATGTTATTTTCTTGTTTTATTTGTGTGTTATAGGTCACTGGATCCCAACCTGCAGTCCACCAAAGACCAAGTGGGTCGCCAGGCTTCAGTCATTCTGATTAATGTCCACATATTGTCCCTATTCTAAGAACAATAAAATAAGGCTACTGTATATATTCCTCATTTAACTTTGGCTTCATGGAAGGACAAGAATGAATTCATCATTTATGGTGAGAATTGCACTTTTGAAAGCAGAAAACCAGCACGGTTTCACCACAGAATGGGGCCGGGGGTCCCTGGCTTTTTTGTATGTGCAAGTAGGGGGTCTTAAAAAAAACAGGTTGTGAATCACTGATTTCAGTTATTGTCTTATGGCATCACCCGACCATATCATGTATTTCTTCTGAAAACCTCTTTCCATGTTTAATTAATTTGTTTCTCAACAGTTGCTGAGTCACGACACTCGCTCCACTGTGCTTCACATGTAAAATTAAGTTTTTAAATGTGTGTACAGCATCTCTTCTTCCCATTTAAAGTTTTAAAAAAAATCTATCTTTGTCTCCAATTGTCAAAACATACATTTCCTCTAACTTTGAAACCCTGAAGGTTTTCTTCTGTCATTTTGTATGCAGAACACTGCTTTCCCCCAGTAACACCCTGGGCGTCCTGTTAGTAGATATATGAGCTTTTAGTCGATTCCTGCAGATATTTGACTTGTGTTGTTTTCACTGGATGCTCCTATTTGAGGTCAGAATTCAGGTTGCTGTGTGTTGATTAACACCGATCCATAATTCTTTAGTAACCTTTCCCAGCTTCTCACATGTTGTGGTTGTTTAGCTTGCATGAACATTTCTGAAAAACACCATATTTTATCAACAAAACAACACTTCCAGAGCCCTGCTTTGTTTCATAAAGATGGAAACAGAAGAGCTGTTTATAACCTTTCCTCTGTCAGAGCACCAACTTACTAAAGTATTCCCTTAAAAACCCCTTTGAACTGCAAGAATTGATGTTTTGAATTAAAATTGCTCAGCAAATTTCAACAAAACAATTCCCATGTGGTTTCTCAGTCACTCAAAACAGACATTTGATATAGACCAGGACCACCAAACATCCAGACCTCTACTGAAAATCATGTCTGATCTATATCCAGGTCTATTTCTGTCCTGAGTGACTGCCCATGTCCAAATATAAGCTGCCAGCACTTATGATTTGTATTTTTTCATTTAGCAGCAGGATTAGTTGCTTGCTTCAGTAGATTAAAGATTATTAGATTGATCTTGATAAATTCCACTTCTAGTCAAATAAGGCAGCAAAGTGGAATAAACTTCTTTAAAGCAGGTTTCCTCACTCTTTGCTGGTTAAAGGTGTAATTTTCCTTTTTCTGAAGAAGTGACAGACTTCTTCAGAGCAGCTGACTCACTCGGGTGAGTTATTGAATCCTTGTTGTGGATTGTTTAGACGTGACGCAGCAGGCTCCTGGTAGGAGGGGTCATATGTTGACTAAAATAGCGTGAATCACTCATAGAAAAATCTGTGCTAACGCGATTTCCTTTCATTTCCTTTCATAAGCACAAATTAGATCATCATCTCAGACATGTAAAAGCTAATGTGTGTTCCTGCTGCTTTCTCATGAACTTCACCTCAGATCCACATTACTCAACCAACTTCCATATTTCATTACATGTTGTCATGAATGATCTGAATCGAGGAGATGATCTCATGTGTGGGTGCAAGGGACTTTGAGAGGCATGTGTGAGACATTGTAATTGTTCTTTGGAGCAGGATATGACACATATTGGCCGGTCTACAGCACTGGGGGTCTCAAGAGTCTGTCTGTGATGTGCTTTAATTCACTTTTGGAATTTTTCTGGACTTAATTAACATCTTTCTTTCTTTGCAACAAATGACTCTGTAGTAAAAAGATAGACACTAGGGATGCAACAATACCACCCTTTTCCAAACCAATACAATACCAATACTTGAATCTGAGAACTTGCTGATACTGAGTACCAATACCAATACTTCTACCATACTAAAAAAAAATGCAGTGAATTGTTAGACAGGTTATATTTTATTCTCTGCTTTTTACAACAAACGATTGTGAAATAAATATAAAATAAAATATTAATAAAGATGACAAAATAACCGAAATTTCAAGTGAAAATTAACATTGTGTGTAATAAATTTGGATCGGTTCCAAAGATGCAACCCTAACAGATACCAAACCAGATTTTCTGAATTTTCTTCTCAGAATTAGATCCAGTGAACAGAGACTAAAGGCATCTGTCTCAAATTCTTGGAAGAGTTTAATTTGAGGCTTTATTGTTGCTTAATCCTAAAATAATTTTATTTCCATCTAACTGGCCTCAAGGCTTAAATTTTCCAGGTTCCTGGAATTTTGAACGCTTGGGAATTGGCCCCCTTGCCCAGCTTTGGGTATAATAAGAGGCACACTGGTGATAATAATTCGCTTGTCGTTATTCTTATATACTTACTTATGTCTCTATGGATTTTTTTAAAATTATTATTATTATATTTTTGTGAAAATATGTAAAAACGTAAACTCGTCGTGTAATTTGGAGCACAGGCAGAAGATCTCTGACATCATGGGTCTGCGGTCCGGCCTGGCCGGGATACCACAAGCATCACTTCAGCTCTCCACGTTTCCAAGTAGCTGCCAGGGCAGAGCGTCACCCCGCCCACGCGCTCATTGGTAGCGGGGGACGCCCGTCACGAGGAGCCAGCTCCGGGTCATTCCCTATCCGTGCGCTCGATCGGAAGTGCTCGTCCTTTCCTGGAGCTCCATTGGACCCGGTCGTTGTCAGTTAGATTCCCTCGCGCTGGGCACCGTCTGCCTCTCCGGCTCGGTGTCTGCTCATACCGCCGTCATATTGGTTGCTACAAGCTGCGGCGACCACGGCAGGAGCGGAGACCCCACCATGATGAAGAACGGGTCGTCGCGGCTTTCAGAGACTACCCTAGCTCTTAAATAATTCGGACTCATGTTTTTAGGAATATATTTTAAAATATTCGGGATGATACCGTCAAGTATTTGTGTCAGTTTACAGCTTTTATCCAACGCCGTGGTTCGCAAAGGGGATATATGCCTGACTTCTCTTAATAGCCATTTTTTGCAGACAAAGAGAGCTGTTGAGTAGGGCTTTCACAAGGCACACGGGTAAGACACGGATTTTAGTAGCATTTTCCTACTTGCTAACAATGTTTTAATTATGTACTCGGCATATAAAAGCAATAAAATACCACCTGGGTTTATTTCTAGATTTTTGTGCAGATTTTTTTTCTCCTCTTAACAAGCTAACATGCTAACGCCGCTAGCTGGCTGGTTAGCCAAAGCTAACCAAAATGTTAGAAATTCCTACCTGGGGGATGCTAACAGTTAGCATTTTTTGACAGTTTGTAAGCCCGTAGGTTAACTTTACATTTTCCCCCAACTAAGGAAAAAAAGGTGCCATTTCTTATGTATTTCGATATGATATAATGCATTTACTCAAGACACCTACATGATTTGTCAAATATCAGCCTAGGTAACGTTATGTTGTGTCTGTGGCTACATTAGTGGTGTGCTGGGACCGGCTGAGTATCGTTAACGGGTTAGCAAGCCCGCTAACTTGGCAGGGACCCGGGGAAAATGGGGCCTCTTCAAACCTAAAGGCCTCACAACCCTTGCTATAGATCCGCATAACGTAATAGCTCGACAGATGTTTCTTATATTGACTTTCATGGTCAATATAACTGTAAAACGTCGTTTTAGCCAGCGTGGGTATAACGGTACAGTAGTTAACACTTTGATGTGGGACAACATCCCAAAGAAACGAAGCAGTTTAGGGGTAGAGATAACTAGAGATGAATAATACGGCCTTTTTTTTTTTTTTTTACAAATCTCTACTTAAATAACTTTTTCATGTTGGTTTTATTTTTACTTGACTATTATTTAATATGTAATCTAATAAGTTTGTGCCAACCAAGTAATCAAATCTGCACCAGGATACTGTAGAGTTGTAATACAGGCACAGTGTGATGCACTTTTGAAGAACATTGCATTGTTAGATTACAGCATGGTTGCAGGCTTTGCTTCAACTTGAAAGTTCTTCTTTTAATGCAATACACCACCATATTCATCTGCCATGTTAGCATTTCTGTTTCTAAGTAATATAATATATATTTTTAAAAGCCTATTTTATCTGAAGATTGCTGACCCTGTATAGCTTTTACCATCCCACATATCCTTAAGAATGTGAGGCGCTGCAAATCTCTCATTAACTCTGGTCTGGTCTGAGAAGTGAAGGCGTCCTCCCTGAACCTTGTCTTCGCTCCAGCCCTCTCTTAGATCAGTATGATCCCAGGAGAATGGGTGTGTTGGGCTGCTGGAGAACAGAAGTAGCCTAGTTCAGTTTCAGGATGGCTCAAAATGGACGTGGACTGGATTGCACCATTGGTGTGGTTGCTGATCTCCGTGGCTACAGTGCGAGGTGTTTAGACTGGGTATCTTGCTCTGGAAATTAGCCGTTGAAAGAAACGTGCAATTCTGCAAAGGACACGGACTTTAAAACCAAATTAGTCACAACAGCGTCAGTATATCGGGGCATAAAATGGTTTGCACCATTATCGTTGGGTTGAATGTGTAGAATTAACAGGTGCAATGTGTTTAATTATGTTCCAGCTTGTTTTATGTCCCATATGACAAGCAAACTTGCTAACTTACACTTGGCATGCACATTTTTAATTTCACTCTGATCATTTCCGTACATTGTAATTATTAGATGCCAGGAACCATGAGTAGTAATACAATTTAAGCTTTAGATTTGAGAGATCAGCAGCTTATATTTAGTATTTTATTAAACTATGTGTCATCCTTTGTGTGTTTCAGGGGATTTTAAGTTGAGGGTTACACACCAGCCAAGAAGTCTAGTCCCCACATAAGTAACTGGCAAACCATAAGCCTCTCAGTTGAGCTTATCAAGAGCTCAGACATTTTTATTTTGCAGATTTTTTTGTTCTCAAGTTGACGGCACAATTTTAGAATCCAGAGACACTCAAAATTTACTTTGTGACTGAGGGAGCTTTGTGAGCAAAGAAAACTTTAACAAAAGAGAGATTATTTGCATATTTTGGCCTCTCAAAAGAGACTTTGCTACAGAAGTAGTTCAAGTTCACTTTGAACCATGCTGCCTTTTGATGAAACCTTGAGTGCCTGTCTAAGTAGGCCAGTCATGTATTTTATAAGAATTCTTGTTAGCACGCTTTTTCAGCTTCACAACTGAGTTCTTAATTGTGACTGAAAGATGGAGCTGTGGCTTGTTTGAAACAGATGTAGAAATGGCATTTCTGAATATATTTTTGGATTTGATAAAGAAAAAACGTTTCCTGGTTAAGATTTTTTTAAAAGTTGAACAAATACATATTTGAAGCACCATCTTTATTTCCCTTTCTGTATTTTTTATAGAAATAATAGGAGAAAACATAAAAATGAACCGCTTAACATATGCATGTAAAACTTATCATAGGTAAATATGCAAATACTTCGCACAATTATGTCAGCAGTAACATGGAGATTAATTTAATAATGTTTTTGTTATATACTTGATGAGAAAAATGTCCAAATTTAATTAGTTTTATTCAATCATAAAAACCTATGAAGCAATATGTCAGTTACATACAGCTGGTCCTCTGTCTGACTATCCAGGTTATGAAGATTATTGGATAAATGTTCTTTATTTTTGGCTGAATTGCTGTTTAGCCTTTGGCCTGAAATAATTAACCTGAAGGAGTAGTAGTACTGCTTGTTTAATGTCTTTCTTGATCTATCAATTTCTTAATTGTTTATCTACTGAACATCAGAAAATATTGTAAAAAAATAAAAATGGTGCTACATTCACACCTACCGGCTCAAAAGTTGTAAATGTGTACTTTATTAGGATTTGATATGTAATTTACTACATTTAAACACCCACAATTATCTTTTTTCACAGTTGATTAGTCAAAAGCATTAGCTGATACATGTCTCAGTACGAACTAGCTTAATCAAGATATACTCGGTTGTCACATTATTTGGATCTTTTAGATGGCTGAAATGATATACCATGTGGATACTTGCCATATCACAGGGAACTATTTTCAGTGTCTATTCTGTGGTTAGCGATGCATAGAATCTGGATCTACAATAGGCCTGTCTGGATTTACGTTTTTAATGTTTGACTTGTTGATTTTCTTCCTAAGAACATTTTGTAATTCATGGTTTAATTGAAAGGTGTTTTGATATTTCATTTCTTTTCCTTCCTGTGATTGTAAGAATTTCTTAAAGCTTTGATGAAGTGCTGCCTTTTGTGTTAATCGTGTGAAAGAATTGTTTTTACTTGTTCAACTTCTCAGCTGTGGGAAATGTTGTGTATTTGTGCATATCAAATGAGCCGTGTCCAGCTTCTCCATCTAAACACTGGAAAATGCAACGCAATCCCAATTACCTTCACTGAGGATCAGGGTGGCTGTTTATTTCCTGTCAGAATTTTTTTTTTTTTACTTTTTCCAACAACTCTGAGTTGGTTTCTTCATAGATTGGTTTTAACTTTCATCTCAGTGTTTCTGCAACAACATTAAAATGTAATTGTACAGAAACCCAAGAGAGAGATGGTGTAAGTTAGGGCTGCAGTAGTATTTATTTATGAAATCAAGTATTCTGTCACATATTGATTAATTAGACTAGCAATAAAATTGCATAAATGTCCCAAAAGAACTAAACCTATTGGTGCATTTAAGGCCATATTAAAGCCTCTGCATGTTCAGACAGCACTGTGGTACACATTTTATGTCAGTGTTTTCCATTAGTTATCACTATTATATTATCAATCCGGCCATTTATCACACTAGTATTTTCTCTCATCTATCTTGATCTTAATACAGATACATAATTTAATAATGCTTGTGCTTTTTAGCTTTATTGACTGTTGAATGAGGTTCCCACATGATTACATAAGCAACTCCTTCATATTTACTTTTTTACTTACATTCACATCCCTGTCAGCTGTGATGATGGTGTGCTCACTCCAGAGACTGTGGTTTAGTTCATTATAACCTAGTTTGGTAAAACTGGTTGCCTTCATTTTTGGAGTGCACACGTAATAGCACAAGTTCTTCCTTCTCGCTGCCTGCGGCACGAGTGGGCAGCATGAAATTGCTATGTTTTTTGTTGAGTTTTTTGTGGGGGGAAAGCTGAAAGTATATTAAAAGGCTTAAATGTTGCAGTAAAAGTGCTCAGGTAGCAAGAGTGTCACTCAGGTCTTGCTTTAGTACTTATCTGTGCATTCTTGGAGATGATGTCTGTGGGATGTTCAGCAAAGACATAACGGATGCACTGTCCTGCTGTAAAAGACGACTGATACTATTTGAGATGGTACAAAAAATTTATAATTTGGTGCCTCCTGTCCTGCCCAGTTATTCTCCCTCCACCTCAATAGTAGCTAGATTATGTTTTTGTGGTAATAATTAGTAGAGCTGGGCAATATATCGAGATTTTTACGTGTATCGAGACTTTGTCACAAGATATAGAATAAGGGAATATCGTTTATATCAAGTTAGCTTGTTTTGAGTTAGAAATATCTCTTTTAAAGCATTTTGCACAACTATCTTTTTTATGGTATCTGAAAAGTATTATTATTTTAATACAAATCTACTTTAATATCAGTAAAGTATTTTAATGTACGGGTGCTTCTGATCCTTAAAACCAGTGCATTTAGCACTCAAGGCCGTCTCTTTGTTAATGTCCAATCACTGTGGTGGCCCCACTACACTCTCCGGGCTCACATGAAAACGGCGTGTGAGCCGTTTTAAGTTTAGGTGTTTTGATTTATTTAGTTTTGTTGTCTAATAAAATGACAAGGGAGTGAAAAGGTAAATAAAAATGTCTCCAAACGTCTGAATCATGTCCCATTCGCTAAAGGAATCTCCAGCGATATGTCTAAGCATCTCCTGCATGAGTGTCCACATGTCATGCCACCTGAAGACAGTGGAGCGACCCGAGCAGAAACATTACCAAAAAATAACCTGTGCATCGAGTGCTCTTTGCAAAAGATTTGCAGTCCTGTTTTGTATCGAGGATGTGGGACTTCCACATTCAGATAAAGTGCTAGATCCGCGTTATGCTTTGCCCTGCCTAATACATCTGAGCGACCTCATCCCTAGCCTCTATGAAAAAACATTTTAAAGTTGTAAAATAAAAGTATTTAGTTACTGAAAAGTATTAAGTTAAATGTAAGGCAATGATCCACTCGAACATTTTGTCTTTAAAATTTTTTATCCATAATGTATACTACTATATACATGCAGTCAAAGAATACTAAAGTGTATTGTTCAGTGTTTTATAGTTCATCACACTGTTAAGTTTGTACAGATAATTTTTTCTCTACTGTGCCGTCCTGTTGTTGACAAGTAAAATATAAATTCAGCTGGAATTGCACGTCTGCTGCTTTTTCTGATTTTTTAAAATAGTGCAATTAATAATGTAATTGATTTGCAAATTATGATTTAACTCTAACCCTCATGCGATTAAAATATTTAATCGACTGACAGCACTAAAATAAAGCTTCCTCCTACTGTACCACAGTCAAAGAAGTTTAATGCTACAATTTAGGTAATAGAAGTTTTTAAAAGAGGCTCAAAACCCATCTTTTTAGCTTTGAATTGAATTTAATCCCTATTTTATTATTTGTTTATTTATTTATTTGATCCATTTTATCTATTTAATTACTATTTTCTGTCTCTGGGGACTGTCTCTCCGGTCTGCGGGGTTGTCACTGTGGGGTTTGTCTTGGTCTGGGTGTCTGGCCGGGCCCTGCATCGCAGTCTTATGGCTGTGGTCGGGGCCCTGGCCTGCCCGGATCTTGGTGGCTCCTGTGGCGATGACCTCTGTGGTCACTGGTGGGTTGGCGGCTCCCGGTGTGGACAGATCCCCAAGGTATCCTTTACCTCACAGCGGTGTCGAGCCATTTGTTTTTTATATATTTTGCTTAAAGGATGTGTTACACAATTGTTTCAGTTAAAGAGACAAACAGTTTATTATTATGAAAGAGAAGTAGCTTGATGATTTTCTGTTCTGTTGTACGTGTGTTGTGTGTATGATGATAAATGTAAAAACTGAACAGTTTTTGTTTTTGAACTTGTTTTTATTTCCAACATTTGATTTTATGGTGTAAAGCACTTTGAGATGATTCATGTATGAAAGGTGCTATATAAATAAAGTAAATACAAGATAAATACAAGAAATGGAAATAAACATTTTTTGATTAAGGACTCGCTTAATTTCACAAGGACCCTAGCCTGGCTACCGCGACTAAAATTCGCAAGCTCCATATAGTCTGGCCAGGAGGCCTATTCAACCGATTTCCAA
>JBBBVT010000017.1:3653416-3665486 GCA_037177035.1 Craterocephalus eyresii | reverse complement strand
CAAAACGCGCTGCTCAACTGCTCGCCGCGCCTTGACGCGCATCTGCATAGACTTTACATGTAAACCTGACGCTCCCGCTGCTTTTGGTCTGAACGCACCATGAGCCCGTCCTGGATGACTGATCTCCCCCCATCTCTGAGGGGGATCCCAGACCCCCTGTAGGAACGTCATATCAGTAGCTTGTATCTGCACCTCATTCTTTCAGCTCGTTGATTGCTGAGGGAAGGAACAGAGATCAACCAGTAAGGACTCTGCATCACAGCAGACCAACTGACCCACTTGGCAAAGTCTCGCTCAGTTCATCCCGAACTTGTGAACAAGATTCAGATGCTTGAATATCTCCACTTGAGGAAACATTTCATTCCCAACAGAACAAAAAAAAAGCCAAAACAATGATCAACACAGAAAGCGCCGCATGAACTTCATTTAGATGTGTGATTCAGCTTCTGTGAACTTTTTAGATATGAATCTTGTTGTTGACTAACAGAATATTTTTACCTCATGAAAGTTAAAAAATTCTTGAAAACAACAAAGTTGGGTTGTTGTGTATAATGTAAACAGTCTCAAATCATTCCAAGTTTATATTTACCTAAACTGTACAAAGGAAAATATATTAAATATATTTTTTTTTTAAAAGAGAGAGAGAGGCAGAGAAACTTTGACTTTCTGTTGCATAATTTTTGTGTCTCGTACTGTAATCAGGAACAGTAGGCCATCAGGTATACCGGACATTTCCAGGGGCCCAACAACTTGAGCTCGAATAATACATTTTTTTTCTTTAAATTTCATTTCAGACAGTTCAAAATCGTTGCACAACACATAGCAAACTGCATTTAAATACATGCACACACACACACATTTGCATATGCACACATACATACACACATAAACAGGTTTAAGTTCCGCATGGTTGCTCTTTTAACTCAGTCAGTCAGATCTTAAGACCACTTTTGGTTCAGTCTTATTTTGCTGTGACATTTTTTGAACACATTTAATGTGTGTCTACTCTGATTCCTGCTCAGACTTTTCAGATAGCAAAAGTCCAAATATGGTCCATGGTCCATGGACACTTCATACCCTGGTCCCCGGCTGTTTGACCTTTTGCCCTCTGGCAGGCATTGCAGGTGCATCAAAGCAAAAACAAGTAGTTTGTTTCCACAAGTCATCGCCCCCCCCCCAACAGCCACCAACAGCTACAATGTGCATTATCTCCCCCTGTGCACTGTATGTACGTCCATTTTTCATTTAAATAACTGCTGATTCTGGCCTTTGTTTATATTTTCATATTCATTACTTATTGTTATTGGTCTTTTATCCTGTATATACTTGGTTTCTTATTCTTTTTTTCTTGGTCATTTACACTTTTTTTGTATTTATTAACTGTACTCCCGTGAAGGAGAAGATCTCCAGTTTTTTTGGGCACTGTGTCAAATGACAATAAAGAGTCTAATGATTCGGATATTTCTTTGGCCCAAATTTGGCCTAAAATAAGTGTTGCTTCCAAATCTCAGTCACATGACCACCATGTGGCCCACAAGGAAACTGCCATAAGAACCACTTCTGGGCCACAAACACTTGGTAATCCACATTCAGACCAGCAACTGACATCAGGACCAGATGTGGCCCAGTTGCCCCCAGTCCAAGCCAGGCTGGCACCCACATCTGTCCCACACAACACCACGACACCTGCCAGAGCCGTAACTGAGCCAAAAGTAGCCCAGATTTGTCCCAAACATGTCTGCTATCTGGCTTACAGCATGGTTTTAGGGGTTTTAAGAAGTTACCAGGTCTAAATATTCACACTCAGGGAATGCAAAGATGGGTGGTGTGTGTGATTGTATGTGGGCCAATAATGCCAGGGCCGATTTTTGCCCTCCACTCGGCCAGAACAATCTAGACGTGGGAGAAATGGGCAATATGGGACCTCAAAGCATCAGAGATGTTCTTGGTCACTGGCGGTGAGCACCAAGCAGGTTTAAAAAGAAACAAAGGAAGAAAAAGAGAAAGATGCTCCAGGAAAATGAGGCTAAAGGTTGCTGCTAATTCCCTGCTGACGGGTATTTGACAAATCAAATGGAAACTGACTACATCATCAAAAAAAAGATCTCTCTTGAATAGGGTGATTTTTGGAAATGAGTGGCATGTGTTTGATTTGCAGGCTTAAGAAAGCTTCCAGCTTTCCTTCTCATGTTTTCACTCCGCACTGCTAAGAATAGCCTGCAGACGAGACTACAATATGCACTTTAATAGCAGCAGAAATCCTATACTGGACTAGAGGTCATGCAGTGTGCATGCAAAGTGCTGCTCCCAAATGAGAGGCCACATATGCGTTTGTGAGGCAGAATATATAGCCTTCATGTGTGTTTAGCTGGGCGGTATGCACGTCTCAGTGAGGATAAGTGTGGTGGTGGTGTTACGGCGTGCGATGAGCGGACACCTGCTCAGCGAGGCTACGGTTGCGTGCCGGGGGTCAGAGCATAGCTTAGCGCCGCTGGCTGTGATATAACACAACGCAGGTGTGGCAAGGCTGGCAGCTTAAGCAGCACTTTGAGACCAGTTTCGGTTGCCATGGCTACAAGATGCCGCCACACCTCCGTCTATGAAAGGTGAGTTGTTGCAGGAGAGGAAATGCTGCTGCCATCGGAAATAAATACTTGTAAACATGGTGGCGCGAGCAGAAATAGACATAATCATGAGCTTGTAGAATAAAGTGTTAGGATGCATGAGTTTGAAACGACAGAGAGATACTCCCCCGGTAAAATGTTTGGAGGCTGTTGTCTTTTTTTAGCCGCCTAAAAGCCCAAAAGTGAAAGAAATTGCTTAAACGGTGTGTTTAAGGATGGAAAACAAGCCAGAGTCTATATGGGTCATGACAAGTCAACTGTTAGGATTTACCTGCTGCTTGTGTTTATAAGGGCTCAGCTCATTCATAAAGACTTTGTGGTTGGAAATTAATGTTTGCAAGAAGTTTGTGTTTGTAAATCAAGCTTTCAAATGAGCTGTGAAAAAAATCAACCTGCTAAATTCAAGTTAGTGAAAAGGAGACATGCATCCCTAACAACGATTCTCGATGCAGCTTCTATCCATCAAATCGTGAGTTGTTTGAGCGTTACTTGATGGAAGTTGTCCCATCATGCTGTTTATAAGACCAGTTGAATAATCTAATAATTACAGGAACTGGATAACGATCAGATTATTGGTTTTATGTAAACGGGCCAAGATAAAAAAGGCAATCAGCAGCAGAGGACCGGGTGTGACTGGGAAGCAGGAAGTAAACGCAAAAGAGTAAATATCGAATGAAAAAAGGGCACAAGACAAACTTAACCCGAAGTGAAATCTGAAATAGAAATGAGACAGAAATGTAACAAGAACTAAACCAAAACAAAAATCTGGCTTTTGCCATCCTCAGATAATCATCCACTCTAACTGGTGATCCTGCTTTATCTAAGATATCATAAGTGATGTGTAAAATTGCAGTTCCCCTCTCCTCCACTAGGTGCTGCTGCAAAACAGAGCAATTCCCCATAGACTCCCATGTTTAAAAGGCCAACTTTACAGCAGAATTAAACATGTTTACAGCCCGGTTCAAAACAAGAATTCAGGTTTAAAATGTCATGACAACTGTAGGGGGAGTAAAAAAACAAATTCTAACTCTTTCGTTTAGCTATTCAATCTTAAAATTCTTCCTAATTAGGGCAGTGTCCTTTTGATTGACAGGTGCCAGATTTCCGGTAAAAGAAGGGCAAGAGTAGCACAACCTTGGTTTTTAGCCTGCTAAGAGTGCTTCTCAGCTTTAACCCATCTCCTCCGTTAGCTCATTAGCTCCCATTAGCATGTAGCTCGCAGTTTGATAGGTATCAATCACCCCTCGCCACGTTTACACCCCCCTTCTCAGCAACTCCTCGTCGGGCATTTCTGGGCTTTTTGGGAGTCATGAGACTCGTTACCGAGCCAAGATGGCGAAGGAAGGAACCGCCCAATGAGCTTAATTTCAGCCCCCTCTGAACCTATGGGTCACTTGTTGTAGGGTTTTTCCATTCATTTTACAGTCTATGGTTTTATCATCATGATACAAGACCTGAGCTGGAAACCAGAGGTTACCACCTGATATAAACCTGGTTACCACCCGATTTAAAGGAATCCTTCACCCTCAGAATGATGCGCCTTCATTTCAGACTCACCCTCATGCTGATTAACACTTTCTTGATGGTTATCAAGCAGCCAGAGAGATAGAGAGGTTTTCATTTTGCGTCATTTCGGTTACAGTGATGTTGAACGGCGTCAGAGAAAAAAGGTCCATAAAAGTCCACAGAAACTTGGCAATATTCCTCCATACTGCCTGCCATACTGCATTTCCTGAGTTGGAAATGTCCGTAATTTACTCAAAACGGCATCATTTAGTGTATTTTTAGAGCCCAAGCCGTTGTACTTCCTGGCATGCACACCAAGGAAGTAAAAGATGCTACGGTTTGAGTCTGTTTGCTTCGGAAAGCACCGTGTATTGTTGCCATGGCGACAGGACGAGGGAAGGAGCATGCACAGAACGACTTAAAGCTGAATGAAGGTTTATTTGATAAAAGATGAGAGAGGAATTGTCTGATTCAGATTTAAAAGTGGAAAAAACCAGCCTCTTTATTCGGAGTTAAGCTTAATTCACAATTAACATTTGAATCAGGAATTAAATGTTTGCATGCTCATTTTTCATCTGTTTAAATTAAAAATTTATGTTAAAATTAACTTTAATCCCGAATTAAAGAGAAATTAAAAGTCTCTTGTAAATGAGGCCACTGTTTGATGCGTGTCGGCGCTCTGAGGGAGCTGCCCTCTTCAGAAACCAGACATTGTCACTTTGCAGGAGCGGATCCGTCTCTCAAGGGATCATGTGATCTGCATCACTTTGCTTTAAGGCTCCCCCTCTATAAACCCAGAGGGCTCTGCCTTGTGCTACTCTTTCTTCCTCTACAATCGAAAGTTTGTCATGACAAAGTAAGAAGTAAGAAGGTGAAATGGTGTCTAAAGAGGCCAAAAAGAGAAATCCTGTTAAGTTTTTCCACAGTGTAGTGTGGCCTGTTGGAAATCACAGGTTTAGCGCCCAAAGGTATAAGCTATCCCTTTAAAAAAAGTGACTTTCCTCCATACTTTTTTTCTTGTGTTTGAGTTTAAATGTCAGAAAGTTATATTCTGTTGCTTTATATGTGAAGTGATTGTTTTGTTTGCTTCATTTCAACAGATTTACTAAACTCCTCTTTCTTAAACCATACATACACACGGCACTTGCTGTTGCAATTTATTCCCAAGTATACTAACCCTGCTGAGGCTATAAAGTTGACTCATAGAGATATCATTGGAGTAGTTGTGCGGGAGCCAAGGTGCAAAGAGAGATGTAAAAAGATGATAATTATACCATGCCACCCTACCTCCTCCAGGCCATTTCTTCCGTAACAGTGGAGAAGAACGCAGGAGGCCCAAGAAGCCAATAAAAGGCTGTTGGGGGGGAAAGAGGACACCACCTAGGGAGTCTGGAGCAGGAGGAGGCATCCAGACAACACTTCTGCAAATCCACCGGCCCTCCCTGCCAAGCAGCTGAATCTGGAGAACCTCATACAGGGCAGGCTGCCACACGCCACCTTCATCTCAATCACTCCACAGTAAAAGCCAACATTTACAGGGGAGTGTGACAGATAGCGAGTAAAAAAAAGAAAGCAGAGCCATTTCTTCAATACTTCATTTTTTATCACATGTGTGTGCAGAGGAGTTAGAGCTGACACGTATATCTTGCAGAATGTGACGTCATGGCAGTGCTCAGGACAAACCGTCCAGTTGAGACCTGTCTTTCTTGGCTTTATATCTTTAGCTGGGAAAGATGAGATTCCCAAGACGCCGGATAATATGACGTTCTAGATTAGTTAAATATCATTAGACAAGAACACAGAGTACTTCTGCATGCACATGAGCACTGAGAGGGCGGTACTGCACAGACCACCATCTGCTGAGTCATGGTGGGTGCAATGGTTTCCCCTTCACCTGGTGTACTGACTGAAAAGTTTTTTTTTTTAAAAAGGAAGATTGCAAACTAATCACCAAGTTTTTGTGAGGAAAAGTCATAGTTTGCTTCAGTAAGTGTCTGTCAGGAGCAAGTGTAAGAGCATGAGTAGGACTGCAAGTACTGAAAAAAAGACTTATGAGGGCGCTCTTTGAAGGCAAAAAGACAGTATCAGGGTTGATCCAAAGTTAAAAGGCTGCTTGTTTTCTAAAAACTGTAATCAAATAAGTGGATTTTATTAACTGCATGGGGTTTCTGTTACGCGGTTATCATGTGGGATGAAAGAAAGCAGTGATAGATGTCTCTGAAGTGTTGGACATCTCAATTTACCTCCATTGATGAGTCAACCTGAACAAGTTAAGATAAAAGATAACTTAGAATTTGATTCCAGTGATCATATTAAGCTGCTTACACATTTTATACAACATCGTGTTATGAATTAGAAATGGCGTCACGAATGAATCAGCAAAAAATTAACAATACTTTGTTTTTCTGGACACTGACGTTGAATGTTCGGTTTTCTTTTTGGCTCTGTTTTGGTCTCCATCAGCTGTCAAGAAAAAAGTTAGAGAAACTAAACATCATACTTTTGAAACTATAGTTTAAATGAAATGAGTGACCTTCATTAGACTCTGGTGGGACCAGTCTATAACCTGAAGTGTCCCACATGCACAAGAAGACATGCTGTCACTCCCAGCACGCAGTGTTTATGGAAGTAAACATAAATGCTACATGTTAGCATGTATCAATTTTGAAGTTGTTGAGGAAAAGGGAGCTGACAGAAAATTATGTTTTCAAATATCTAAAGTAAATCTAATTTCTAAATAGAAACTATATCATTTTCACCATGTTTACTGACTCATAGGGAAATTGGTCATGTTGACGTTAATTTAGCTAAGCTGGCTAGGCTAACTGGGCTAGCAGCAGCAGGAGAGGACACTGATTATCCCTCTTCAAAGACCTTTGTGGACAAAAGTGTCCTGTCACAAAATCTGCTATAAAATCATCATTCATAAAAATCTTTTCAGCTTCTTTTTTTCTAAATAATTACACCATCTGTCCTCAAAAATACCAAAGTTTTGTTTAACGTTTTAACTCGTCGAGTGTGAGTTTGAATATTTGACGCTCTGCCTCATTTCTTTTTTTTTAAAACCCACAAAACAAAACAAATTTCCATTTGATAAATACTAGAGTGATGCGTCTTTGGGGATGATTACACAAATGTCAAATTTACTTGATTACATTTGTATTATTTCTAGTTTCAGAAATCCTCTCAGAGTCTCTTCGTAAAAATGTACATCTGTAAAAAAATTCTTTTAAAATCATCATCAGCGCCTCTATTTTGCTTTCTACATAAATCACTTAATCTCTTTCAAACCTGCTCAAAATGACCAAATACTCAATAATGTTAAGACTTTTAACCCTTTAAAAACTAGTTTAATCTTTTGATTGTTTATTAAAAACACACAAAACATTAAATATTTACTATAAAATGAATATTATACGCATGGTGGTAATAGGAGTCAAAGATAAGCAAGTAAACTGATTTGCAGTCATAAATATCTTTTTATGCAGTATCAGATAGCCTACTAACTTTGGTGGCCAAAACTGCCCCACTGACCTCCACTAAAACTACATGTCTTAATGTCACTATCAATCAGTTTAATTTGTTAAGTTATGTTGTGATCCGAGGCAATAAAAGCAATGCATTGTTGTTCTCATTAATTATGCTTGTAGAATAAATGCTTTGTTGCATTCAGTATGTGTTTATAACATGGTCGCTGTCTGGTGCTGAATCTTGCACCTTTCCACGTGAAAACATTGTTGCCATTGCTTAGTGATTGGTTGTTTTAGGCTTAGTTATTTTGCTGAATATTATTTGGCTAATTCAGTTAAATTGCTGTGTATCTTAGCCACTTTTATTGAAAAAAAACGATAACCTATGTATAAAGTTACCTAAGTCATGAAAATCTGTTATTTTTTTAGCACCCCCACATATTGGTCAAGCCCCTCATAAGCACCAGGAGAAAAAAAATCCTGGTGCCGTGCCTGCTATCATTACGGTTTAAAATATTTCATTTTTGATGGATTCCAACCGTTTGAATCAGTTTCCCATTCTAGGCACATGCAGGTAACCCTGGTTTGTGATGATCTGCAGATTTTGTACGTGGGCACAAAGGTTACCAAAGGGCACTAAATTCATTAACAGAGTATAAATTCATATGATCGAAAAACTGATTTTTTGCATTTCATGCCATTAGCCGCAACAGAACCAAAATTATCACCAAGTGAAAAAAGAATAGTTTAAAAAAGTCCAGAAGAGGGCGTAAGGATTGCGAGAAATTCTCAACTGGTAGCCCTGATAGCCAGGTAGTCATTTGATTTCACATCAAATAAAGATGATAAATTTAACCTTTACGTGGTGAAAATAGTGTGGCAGCACTTGTAAACCCAAATAGTATCACCAAATCTAAATTATTAAGGTCATGTAACTCAAAAGCAGTTTTTTTGTGAAAAGAACTCTCAACTATGAAGTTTTCTCAGTGAGTAATACATTTTAATTCAAAGTAGATCAATATTATTGAGTTCATGGCTGCCATTATAACATATTTTGAGTAAACAGCTGAAGGCTGCATCATGACATATGTATGAATGAATGCATGCTGTTGGAGCGGAGCTGCACGGAGGTGTGGTGTTTAGAACTGCTGCTTCCCAGCAAGGTCACTAGATCAAGTCCAGGGCAGAGTTGGAGCCAGGGGAATGGTGATTTGGGCCGAAGAGGGGTTTGAGACAGTGGAGTTTGTGAGAAAACATTTAAGTAAACTGAAAGTACATTTTTCAAGCTTTGTCAAATTCAAAAAGAATTTGTTGACTACTTAAAATCTTTGGTAAAGTATTGAAATCATTTGAGTAATTTGAAAGCATATCTTTTAAGTTTAGTGGAACTCATAAAATTTATTCATGCGACTCAAAAACTTTGACGTAATATATTACAACAAATATTTTGAGTAATTCCAACCTGTTCAGGCTTACAGTAAAATACTTTTATTATGTATGTATAATATGTTAATTAAATATAACAATAACATGAAAAGAAGTCTTATGAACAATGACTCTTAACTTAGAAACCATCTTTCTCCAGTGCTGTCATGATGCAGCAAAGGAGCCAATCAGGATGACTTTGTCCAAGCCTGTGATTGTTCGGAACTATGCCTAGCCCTGCTGCGAGCTGTATGAGTCTGTTGACAGAACTGACCAGATGGTTCACTGGGAGCATGTGTACAGGTGTGCTGCAGGATGCAGAGGACAGTGAGGGTGAAGATTAACCAAACTACCAAACCAAGCGAAAGTTTCCTCCTTCTTCATCCACGCAGGAGCAAGCAGAAATTCATTTAAAAAAATTGGCACAGAATTATTATTATTTTTTGTATTTTTTTTGCACAAATTTGCAAGTTTTGCATAAAAGTATTTTCAGCTAAAAATGTAAGTGATGTGTAAAAGGTATTTGTCTGCGGTGAGAATGAACCTCGCTCAGGATTGAGGTACGAAGATAACCACAGATTATTTCAGATAATGCAGGGATCTCAGCGGTGGAGGACCGGTTCCTGCTGGTTTTCATGGTTTCCCTGCTGCAACACATTCAAGTCAGACGTCAAACTCTGCACCAGTCAGCTAATAACCCACTGATCTTAGTCAGGTATGTTGCGGCAGCAAACCTGCAGGACTCCGGCCCTGCAGAACCAGGATGGAGGGTCCCTGAAATCTTCGGTCGCTTCCAGTCTTTCCCCGCTTGTGGTTGGCTGCATAATTTGTCCATCAAAATAAAGCCCCGCCCCTTCTGAAGATTTGGCTCCCTGGTGTGAGTCAACCGTTCGAGAGCTGACTCACCCGCTAACATCACTATGAGGTTGATGAACTGTAAAAGATGAACGTTTGCCTCCTTTAGTTCTCTGCCGATGATGTTTCCATTTCTGTTGTGACATGATGATGTAAACGCTTACAACATAACAATGCCAACAGCTGCTGCCTTCTAATAGGAAAGAAAAATATATGTGCTTATTTACCTTTCCATTTCCTTTCCATACCTTTACCTCATCTGCTAATAGCTGTGGCTAGGAGCTTCTTCAGTTCAGAACCGGGAGTGAAAGAAACCAAACCCAACCCAGCCTGGATGAGTAAAACCATTTTCATACATCAAGTGTTTATGTCTCATTGTCAGCTCTGTTTTCCTTTCTTAATGCTTCTTTTCATATTTCCACGGGATAAAGTTTAACCTCTTCATTGTGAGAGTCCCTGTGCAGCGCAGAAGATCTATGTGCACACCAGGAAGCAGCAACCTTAACATGTGACGTACCAAAATGACAAAGAGGAACTCCTGGATTCTCCCGACTCCGATTGTCCGGCATCAACATCAGCCAATAACCTCCTGATATATTTACCTTGTTCACACATCTAAGATGACTCAAGGTTCCTAATTCATGGGCTGCTGTTTGTAGGAGATAACATTTACATTTTCCTCTGTGTTCCAGGTGAGTTTACTCTGACACAGTAACTCATATCATGACGTGTCTCGGCTTCCTGCAGAGAGCAGGATCGTTTGTTTCTTATCGCGGACAGGAGGCAGAAAACATGAGGAGGATGATGATGTAACGTGCGACGTGCTTTGATCGTTTTTCATTCTGACTGTTTACAGCTTTGCGATGGGACTGTAAATATTTTATGCTCCAGAGTTGCATAGAAGAAAAACACATATAACACAACTAGGACTTCAGTGTGTCCAGACATCTAATGCCAAACACACACACACCAGTTTCCACAAACAGGATTGTTCCTCTCAGTGAGTTTCATAAACGGCTGGGGGATAAAAGACGCTCCAGTCCACCCAGCGCACTGCTGCACGGGCCGGGTGTGGGGTGTGGAGGGTCGAGGGTGAGGTGGGGGGGTTGAGTTACATTCCTTCCATTGGGGCTGTGTGTCTGCCAACCAGGTCACTCCCAGTTCAGTCCCAGGAAATTGGGAGGGAAGAATTTCCTCAATGTGTCCATACTGGACCCGGCTCCAGCCACACAGAGGCCGGTGTGCACGTGTGTGTGCATGATGCCTGAAACCCGGCACCCGGTGTAATATGACGTGCTTGTTATTGCCTTACACTGTAAGGTGTTGGGATGTACGCTGGGTTTAAGCATCTACACGTGGGAGCTGCACCAGATCATGTTGGTGTGTTTGCTCTACTTCAGCAGGATCTACAACCATTTTCACATTTTCCAGTTAAATATGACACACACGCCCACTGATAGGGGCAGTAATGAGGAGAACTTGAGGCATCTAGCCGTGTGTTTATTGCTCTTTCCTAATAGAGCATCTTTGGATCTCCCGGCCAGCTCGCTTCTTACACGGATGATAGATGCATCCAGATGATTCCAGGTCCTCTGGCCCTCGCTGTCTAATAATAGCAAGATGGGAAAATAAACTTACGGGAACAGAAATTGACCTAGGTTGATTCTCTTCATGCTGTGGGTTAGTGCTGCATTTAACACACACAGCTGCAGGTGAAAGAAGGAAGGAGGAGTGTGTGCACGAATCGTGTTGATGTATTTGCTAAGAAGTTGACGAGACATAAATGTGCACTCACCCCTAACCCTAACCCTAAAGTGTGTATCGGTCATTTTACAGACATTTTCTCCCTGTTTCCTGACTGGAACGTTATAATTTACATTTTTAACCTTTTTTGTACGTCTTAAGGTATAAACAGTAAAGTTGGAAGACCGTGATGTTAATAAAGAAAAAAAATAAATACAAAGACACAAAACATCCTCTGAAAAATAATCATCATTGACCCACCAGCTTGTTTATCAGGTCCACCTTGCTAGCACTAGGTCGGACCCATCTTACCTTTAGATCTGTGGTGTCATAGATCCAACACAGGGATGGAAACCTTCCTCAGAGGTTCTGCTCCATATCAACATGACAGCATCACACAGCTGCTGCATCCATGATGAGAATCTCCCGTTCCACCACATCCCAAAG